>CAUYRH010132858.1:0-34366 GCA_963574655.1 Perodicticus potto
AATATAAGTGTCTTCATATAGTGATTAAAAGGCCATGAAGGCTATGTTAAATAGTTCAATGAAAATATTTCAGATTGTATATGAAGTCAGCACATTGTGCCCCATGATTGCACCAATGTACACAATTATGATTTAATAAAAATTAAAAATTAAAAAAAAAAAAAAAAAAAAGAGAAAAAATATTCCAATGTTATGCAGCATCCCAAGAATGGAACACTAGGCAAGACCATGATTACATTGTACATAATGTATAAAATCATGTTTCTTACATCAGGAGGTGGTGACACCTGCTATTCTGTGTGATATTCAATAGAACACATCACATGTGAGGCAACATTACATTTTTCACAGTGAAAAGTGGTGTTCTTATGACATCAGCCCACTGCATTTGCTTCCCCCATTTGGACTATCACGTGATTCACACCATCATAGCATGAGTCAATGTTATACTTCTGAGAAGGTCATTCTCTTTAGCCAGGTTCTGGAAGATGGCCATGGGTCTCCAGATATGTCATGCCACAGGTCGATGAAACTCCAGAAAATCCTTTGGCTTCTTATCCGATGTTTTATGCAATTGCCAGGCATTTTGTAAGACCAATTTGAAACCGAACAAAAGAGGGCTTGAATATCATCTTTCCATGGGTGAATGCCTGACACTTACCAATGTTGTCATCGACTCTGTCTATACCTCCGATGAAATGGTTATACACTTTGATCATATTTGGCTCCTGAACTTGGATCTTCTTTTTCAGTTTCTGAGCATAACGACTGACAAGAGACAGGGGATTGATATGAGCACCAGACAAGACCACAGTGACAACACCATTATCTTTCCATCTGCAGACAATATCACCTTTGCCATCAATACGGTAATCAAATGTGCCTCGTTCTTTTTTTCTTCAAAGCCACATCTGATTCCAGTGGAGCTTTGTCAATGTGATCCTTTCTCCCTGTACCTGTTGCCTGAAGGCCCATTGAACTGAGCTTATCGAGGAGTGCAATACTGGTGAAAAAGTTATCGAATACAAAATAATACTGCCCAGAGTGTGCCTCTGTAAGTGCCTCACCAACACCAAATTCCTCATGTTTAGTATTTGGGTTTTTACCCTGATATGGCTGAAACCAGCCGATGTAGCCTGATGTGTTGTGCCACACCAAAGCTTACAGCCCAACCGAATAGGCTTGCCTCTAACAGATTGTTCACACCTCTGATGCCCAAAATTCATCAAAGCTGAAATATGTTTCATTTGGAACAAATTTCACACATCTCTCATTGAGTATACTTATAAGCTGTCACAAATTAAAAATTTGTCCATTGGGTCCAAATTTGCATTGTCAGCAGCATGCAAATTAGAAAATATAGTTTCAAGGCAGTCACATCTCGTGATAGCACAAACAAGGACATTATGCACATCTGTTCTTTGTTCCTTGGACACACGTCTTCTAGGAATTGAGAGGTAATCACTCAGAAAAATAATTCCCAGAAAACATTTGAATTCAGAGTTAGTCAAGCCAAGATTTACGCTCTTCCTTGTAGCATGTAAGTGGGAGTATGTGACAATGAGTTCAATGACCTTGTCCTCAAGAAAAAGTTCAAGAATTTCTCTGGACTTCTCATTTTGGTGAAAAAATTGTTGTGGCTCTGGAACTCTACATGCTACAGGCTGTGCAGTTAGGTCAGCTTTTTTCCATTTGTGAAAAATATTTGTCACTTTCTTTTTCTTTGATGTTGGAGTTTGCTGTACAGTAGATGTACATGGAACTTCATCAAGGGAATCATCTTCATGCATATGAGATGCAGCATCATAGCCATCGTGAATAAGATATCCAGGTGCGTGCAACAGAGAACCTGGCAGATTATTTATTGTTCCACCTTCTTCATTTCTTGAGTCTTCATCAGAAACCGGTGTTATGACATTTTCAGGTGGTGGTATCAGTATAGCACTTGCTTCTGTGCTGTCATCTGGCTGTAACAGGTCAGTTATTCCATGTAAACTTAGAGTTCCAGGCATCTTGAGACTTGTAAAATGATTTCAAGTAAAAAAGGGGGAAGTTACTATTAGTCTAGCGGTAGGAGTCATGCCTAGTGCTCCAAAACTGGAACATGCAAAATGTCAAACCTAAAACTTATAAAACAATAGCTTCAGTATTTTCTTTTTACGACACAATAGAATAACTAGTAGAGAAATAATAGAAAAGCGTTACTAGTATAATATGTAATACAGTAAAGTGGTATTTACCTGTCTTTGGATTGTTCCTCGAAAATTTTCTGAAAATTCACATCACCGTTTGACAAGCTCCCAAGGTGCCAGCATCTGCAGCAGTGACTAACTGCGTGCAGCATGTGATAAACAATATGCCCTCAGGAGGCAGACCTGTATGAAGATCAGACTTTGGCATAACCTTGAACAGGAGGGTATAAGTAACTCCCACGACACTACCATACCAACAACGGACCATGAGACATAAATGGGTTAATACAGAGCCAAACTTTTCAGTTGGCTTTCCTGTCCTCTCTGGCACCTCCCTCCTCTCCTTGCCTCTTTTTTTATCCAAAGACTAGGAAAGGGCAGGTCCTTGCACAGGGTCCCTTGCCTTGCACAGGTAACCGCAGTCAGACTGCCTCACACCAGGGCCCTCGCTCTGCCCGCTCTGCCCGGGCAGATCCCAGCCTCCAGCAAGAAACCAGGCTCTGGTCCTTGCTACTCTGAAGCTCTACAAGACACCCCAGCGGCACTGGTTATTAGCCGCCAAAACCTTTCAGGTGTTTGGAACTGCGGCAAGCAGATAGACATGCAGGGCTGGGGTTTCCTACCTTCTCAGGACCCGGAACAAGGGCTTAGAGCAAAGGCCTCTGGTTTCAGACTTTTAGCTTCCTGCTAATCAGCCCTCTTTCGAAAGCCCCAAATTGCACTCCTGATAGTTTCCTTCCCTGCCAAGAACTCAGTCTGGAGGGAAAGTTTGGCTCCTATGGCCCCTGTTTCTGCTCTCCTGGCTTGGAGATGCCGCTCTGCCTTGCTCTCCATCCATCACCTGGGCGGCTGAAGCCCCTCCCACTCAGCAGGTAGGGCTGGGGAGCCCTCAGGCCGAACGATGCTTCACACCCACCCGCTGGCCGGGGAAATGACTCCTTCCGTGGACTCTCGCTGCCCGTCTACTCCCGTGGCGGAGCGGGCACCTGTCCCTTCCTTGCTGGCCCTCCTCAGGCCTCCCGGCTGGGTCCCCCCAAACAGCAACGCACCAAAGCACCCTTTGTCCCCGCAGCCGCCCCCGGCGCCTATGGCAGCCCGCTCGCACCGCAGCCCGGGAAATTCTCGGGGCTTCTGCGCTGCTGCCCTGTGGCTGGGGATGCCCCCCGCCTTCCCACCCCTGCCCGGCCCTCTCCCGCGCCCTACCTCCGCCCTACCTCGCAGCCCTCCGGAGCCAACCGAGTCCGTGGGCACCTGGCAGAGCTGGGAGAATGAGCGCCCAGAGTAACCGACGTGAGACCAGCGCCCCCTGACCCCAGCTGGTCCAGGAGGCAAGGCCAGCAGCAGCAGGGCCCACACCCTCCTCTGGTGGGATACGCCACACACACACCCTGGGAAATACTCGGGGGAGGAGCACACAGGTGAGCAGGAGACAGCCCAGCTTTGTCATCACTCCCCAGAAACGTCCCTTTCTTGTGACTCTCACCATTTGAATGTAATGATTTGTTTGAGCACTCTCCATGTCCTTTAACTGTATTATTTCATGTCAGTCTCATAACAAGGTGTGACATAACCACCCTTTTTGTCCTCATTTTATGGATGAAAACCTGAGAAGTGTGACAGTGTCAGGCCCAATAGCAGAGCTGGAGCTAGAGCCATCCCACCTAATTAGGGCCTGTGCGGCTTAGCCTCTCGGCCGCGTCCCTGGGACAGGGGGCAGCACAGTGGACAGGTGAGTAACAGCTGCAGAGCGAGTGATGTGGTGCACAGACACCATCCTGCTGTCCTCATTCTCAGGGGGCTGTGTCCTGGGCGACAAAAGGAAGGGCAGCTCTTGTCCATGCAGCCTCTATAAGGGACCAGTCTTGGGAGCAGGAGCAGCATCCGCCTTGGACCACTCGCATGTCGTCTTTCCCTCAAGAGCTCCAGGAGGCTGGCACAGCCACAAGACCCTTCCCAGGCAAGAAGAATTGTCACATGCCCTTCTGAGTCTCGCTGCCCTCTTCTAGGGCATGGTGGTCAGGACAGTGAGGCTTTAGCAGGCCGTGGAGGAGTCTCCATGAGACAAAGCACCGAGGGGGCAGGGGAGACATGGTAGCCTCTGTACTTGTCACACTTCTCAGGCCACTGGACCAGGGCAGTGGTGGTTCCCTCTTCCTTCCCTCCTACAACACAGTGACCTCATTCTGAGTTGTTCTCATTCCCACCTGAAAATGACTCAGGCCATGGCCACGTACCTCTCTGGCTCAGCCTACACTTGCCCCTTCTGTGGGCCCAGATCCCAGGAGCTGGGGGGAAAGGGGAAAGCAGATACTTGGAAGGGCCAGCCCTGAGAGCTTCCTGTGTCCTTGTGGCCCTGATGTGGCCAGAACAAACCATCAGGCTCTCTCTCCCAGTAGTCAAGGTGCTGTCTCCATGCCGCTGGTGTGTGGGTAGATGCCTCCTCCAGAGGCATGGAGAAGTAGAGGGGCAGCCCTTGGGGAAAAGAGAGCAGGAGGCAGAGCCCTGAGACTAGGCAGGTAGAATTGGGTTGAGTACCACCGCTCCTGCCTAGGGCCTTGACGGAGAGTGGGCCCTGTCTAGGGGGCTTTTGAAGGGACTTCCCATGAAGCCCAGGTGGATACCAGAAGCACCCTGGGCCATAGGGTCAGGGACCAGCTGAGCTCAGAGCCAGTAGTCAAGCATCTGGATTCTGCTTTTTTGTTGTTGTTTTTTGAGACAGAGTCTCACTTTGTCACCCTCAGTAGAGTGCGGAGGTGTCATAGCTCTCAGCAAACTCAAACTCTCTTGGGCTCAAGCGATTCTCTTGCTCAAGCAGCTAGGACTACGGGCTGCCACCACAACCCCCAGCTAGTTTTAGAGACAGGGTCTTGCTCTGGCTCAGGCTGGTCTTGAACTCCTGAGCTCAAGCAATCCACCCGCCTTGGACTCCCAGAAGCACCTGGATTCTGGATCTGCTCCTTAGGGGCTGCCAGACCTGTAAATGTCATTTCTCATCCTTGTGTGGTTCTCTCCCCTGTAAAGTGATCCCTGTGGTCCTCACGGAGTGGGATAAGGAGTAGTCACCAGAGTGCTGGGCAGACAGCAGCTCCAGGTACTCTGGGCAGGTCAGCAGCCATGAGGATGGGCAACCCCATTCTGCCAGACCAGCTGAAAGTGTGACTCTGCCCCCCTGCCAGCCGCCCCCAAGGGAGAAAGAACTGCCCTGGAAGGGGGCAGCTGGTGCCCAGCCCCTGTGAAGGCCTGTTGTGTCCTCCAGTCAGAGCCCAAAGGCCTCTTCCTTGGACTGACCTTTCTGTCTCTGAGAACCTTTCTGATGATGGCTCCCTTTGGGCTCAGCCAGCTGCCACCCCTCTGCCTCACCCTGCAGGAATGCCCCCGCCCTCCGCAGTACCTCCACAGATGGCCGAGGGATTCATCACCATCATCCCCCAACATTGCAAAGGAAAAGAAACGATGACACAACCACAGGTATCCATTTCAGAAAATTTGGAAAATTATGAAAAATAAAAGCAAAAGGAAAACCACATAATCCACTGTCAACAGGTAACCTCTCTTAACTTCTTGTCAAACATTCTTCTGATATTTTTTCCTCCACATTTAAGTACATTTCTAAAGGGATTTATACCACATATTTCATCCCACAGGTGGCTCTGTCACTTTACACCCATCAGTAACCAGAAATTGGCACCCGCACTGTGGTGGTACAAACTGGGTTTTGTTTTAGGGATCAGTCACCTGGTCTGGGACATCTTCTTGTCTCCTGGTCTCTATCACACATATGACTGGGATAAAGTCTTGCTTCCAGTAGTCTCTGCACAGGTGTCTGAAATGCCTATACATAGATTCTGGCTCAAAACACCACATTTTAGATACATGTAGCTGCAAGGATTTTCCAGTTTACTTCTGTGAAGGACAGAAGTCTTGGAAGCTGAGAGAAGATGCCCACTCTTTTTTAAAGCTGCTTATTACAGAGAGGCTGTGAAATATCTGCCTCCCCCACATCCCACTACAGCATCCCACTACAGCCGCTGGAGCTAGAGCAGCTGGATAGAATTTATATGCCAAGTCTGGATGACATCCCCTCTAACTGCCCAGTCAGCACGTGAAATTGGAAACCTCAGTGAACAAGTCTCCTCCTGGGTGAGGACCCAAGGTGAGCACTGTCATCAGTCCAGGGCAGCTGTGGGCAGCTAAGGCTGCGGGCAGCCAGTACCCCATTAGCCCTACCAGCCCTACTCATGGGATGCACTGGCTCCAGACCACTCTGATTGAAGCCGTATTGTGTGAATCTATTCTAGAAATGAATGGTAACATGTGGATTCTGCCCTCTCAGTCAGAGGGACAAAAAATGCCACCCTCACCTTCATCCTCATCGCCATCCTCTGACGTAGGTGCACCTGGACTTAAAAGAGAGTGATGGCCTGGGGAAGCTGTTTCACCTTGATGTGCCTCAGTTTCCCCATAGTGGGTTGAATAGTGGCCCCCAAAAGATATGCCTACTCACATCCTCAAAGTGGGAGCTTATTTGGAATAAGGGTCTTTGCAGATATAATTAAAGGATCCAAACGTATGAATACCTTAGATTATGGGGGGCCCTAAATCTAGTGAAAATTTCCTTATAAAAGTAGACACAGAGACACAGGGAGAAGCTGCATGAAGACAGCGGCAGAGATGGAGAGATTGGGGTGAAAGGAATGCCTGGGGCCATCAGAAGCAGGAAGAGAGAAGAAGGACCCTCCCTTAGAGCTTTGGAGGGATTGTGGCTCTACCCACTTCTTGATTTCAGACTTTTGATAATAAATTTGTGGGGGTTTTTTGAGACACTCTGTCACCCTAACCAGAGTGTAGTGGCATCATCATAGCTCACTGCAACCTCATACTCCTGGGCTCAAGTGATCCTCCCACTTTAGCCGCCTGCGTAACCAGGACTACAGGCACCTTCTACCATGCCTGGCTAATTTTTCTACTTTTAGTAGAAATGGGGTCTCCTTCTTGCTCAGGCTGGTCTGAACTCCTGAGCTCAAGCGAGCATCCTGTCTCAGCCTCCCAGAGTGCTGGGTTTGCAGGTGTGAGACACCATGCCTGGCCACTTTGTTTTGTTTTAAGCCACCCAATGTGTGGTCATTTGTTTCAGCAGTTGCAGGAAACTCTTACAAGTTAGAGACAGGAAAATGCTTCATACAGATTGTTACAAGGCTTAGAAAAGCCTATACAAATGTTCTTGAAACTTAATAGGTTCTCAGCTGTGGGAGCTGGTCACTAGGTGTGCTGGGGACTGGGCTGCAGGGCAGGCCTTGGCTGTCTGTAGCTGGATCCTACCCGCAAGGGCTACAGGTGAAGATTCAGCAAGACAGATCTCTGTGCAGCAGGGAAAGGGCCAAGGCCTGTCTCACAAGCAGGAGCACAGCCAGGTATGTTGGATCAAGGGGCAGGGATAGGGGCCAGGCTGGGCTGAGGAAACAAAGTAAGCAAGGCTGGTCAGAACATGCAGGGCCTCTGGGCCAAAGGAAGCTGCTGGTGAGTCTGGAGGGACAGGTGCAGGGAGGGAGAGGCCAGAAGGGAGGATAGGCCACATCACAGGGGAATATGGGGCTAGGAGCAAATGCACAGGCACCATAGGTGATAGCCCTGCACTGAGGTCACCTGAACAGTTGGCATGGAGGTGGGGTATAGCAAAAAACATTCAAGCAGGAAGTGGTGGGGCTGAGCCCTATCCCCAGCAGGGGGTACAGACCGGGCCACCAGCTGCTTAAGGTCTGCTTTGGCCTCAGTTTCCCTAGGCCTCCCTGTCTCAGCAGTTGGAGCAGCTGGCCCTGGAGTTGCATCCTCACCAATGTAGAAAGGCCATATGTAGCTAACACTAAGGACCCTGCCCGATACTTCCCAGACAGACATTTCTCAAGGTCCGTGTGCTGAGGGCCCACCCAATGCCAGTCTATACTGGGCACCAGGGCCCCAACTCCTGCAGCTCCAGCCCCCACCCCTGTCCTGGGGCAGCTGAGGGCTCGCTCAGGCCTGAGGGGAGAACAGAAGGCCCTGAGCTCAAGGAGCAGCAGCCTGTGGTGAGGGGGCAGAGCAGGTGGAACGCCTGGATAGGCTCATTGGCCCTGGCCCAGGCCCGGCCTTGCTGCTCAGCTGCTCTTTGAGTGGCAGGATTAGTATTCACTCTGGATCCAGCTCTGAAAGCTCTGTTCCCTCCACAGAAAAGCCAGGGTAGCTGGCAGAGGGGTTATCAGTACAAAGATACACCCACCAATGTGCACACACTGAGGGCTCCTCCCTACTACCTAGGGTCCCCACAGGCTCAGCCAAGGCTGATGGGCACCCAGGAGGGGCAGTCTGTCCATCTCTCTTTGTCTGTCTCTCTGACTATGTCTGCTATCTCCCCTTCTGAGTTAGCATTTCTGTCTGTCCGTCCCCTTCTCTGTCATCATCTCCCTCCTAGTACCTCGCTCTCCGACCCTCTTTTGGTTTTGTGAGGTCAGAGTACCAGGGAGAGTCCCTGCATGTTGCTTCTCAAACAGAAGAGGACACCCCGCCAGGCACGTGGGGCAAATGGTTCTCCTGAGCAGGGACCCCACGCCATGTGGTGTCTGTCCCTGTCAGGGCCCATCTGGACTCTGGGGTGTGTGTAATGTTCCCATGGCCTCTGCATTTAAACCCCAACAATGACAATCACAGGCTCTGCAATAGGGCACACACAGTCAGGCCAGGCTGGGACAACATGAGGCCTGAGCAATCTCCTTCCTATTGGTGATACCTCCAGCCCCTGATAGATTGGTCTCAAGGAGGGTGTCTTCAGACAGGAACACAAACAGGAATGCAAACAGTTGGTGCTCAGTGCCCTTGAAGGGTTCTGACCCCATGGCAACCCTGCCTGGCTCACATTAATCAGCTCATCTGTGTTGGATATAGGGTCTCTCATGTTTGGTGGTTGGGCCACAGGGTGTCCACTGAGGCCATACCAGGGATCTGGAATATGCTTTCCCAGGAAAGACCCATTGCCCTGACTTCATCCTACTCCCCTGCTCAGCCAGCAAGGGAGACCAGGGAAGACCAGAGTCTACTGGGAACATGTACCTGGGAGCAGACTCCTGGCCATGCCTGGGTGATCCCCACTTTGTAGCCAGCATGAGGCCTCAGACCCACTGTCTAGCAGCTTCATCCAGGCAGCAGAGCCTCAGAGGTGGAGGGCAGTCTGGGGGAGGGGTCCTGGTTTTACCTCCAAGTGCCACACACCAGAGCTGTGGGGTATGGAAACAAGAAAGGCCCCTCCTCCTGGGCACTCAGACTCAGAGGAGATGGCAGGCAGTTAAGAACTGGTTAGGGTGCCAAGGACGTGGCAGGTTCATTCCTGAGGCCCTGGGTTCCCACAGGTGCCCAGGAAAGTCCTGTAGGAGCTGGTTTGTCTCTCACCCACCTAGCCTGGGAGGGCAGGGGGAGCCTGCAGGGGTTCAGGCAGCACCCTAGAGTGCAGGGGACCTGCTATGGAAGCTCCCGAATGGGCTGCCTGATGAACCCAACATTCTATCCTAGGGCTCCCCACCCCAGAAAATAGTATCCACCAGGCCCCACCCCCAGGCACCCACCATCACTAAGGAGCATCTAGTCAACCTCCACAGTATCTTTTGGCTGCCCCCAGGCCCAGGCCATCTGCCCCCTAGCAGCCTCCAGAAGGCCCCTCCCAATCGGCATGCCCCCAACAATAAGCCTTTCAAAGACCATGTCTCACCCCGCCCAGCTGTCAGCCACATCCTCTCAGCTGTGTCTGTCCCCACCACGCACCTCCCTTCCCACCTGCAGACCCCTTCTTCAGAGGTGCCCTCCTCTTCTGACACCCCACATCCTCACTAGGGTCTTCTGAGCTGGGGTGAAGCCCCCACCCCTCTCAGCACCACACCAGCTCTGGCCATGACCCCCATTACTGCTTGGACATCCCCTGTGGCCTCATTCCTTCCTTGCCAGTCTCTGGGCTCCTGCCTGGCTGTGCCTTCTGCCTGGAACATTTGCCTTGTCTCTGCCGGGACTCTCGCACTCTACCCTCGGCTCTAACGCCCCCAGCTGCTTCTTCCCAGAAGCCCACCTGTCATGCATGTCCCTGATACTTACAAGTACCTGCTCAGCAGCTTCTGCGCAGGGCAGGGGCGGGGGCAGCAGTCACCTCTGTCTCAGTCCATCAGCTCCTGCTGCCAGGTCTGGCTCTTGGGGAACGCTCGACCCACGTCACAGCACTGTTGGCACATCCCCTTCCCGCACACACCCAGCACCTACCCACGTGGTCATCATACTGAGCACACACACACTCCACATGGATCCTTCCATCTGCACATGCACACACATGCCCATATGTCCGCATGTGCACACCCAGGCACCCTGACCTAATCCTGTGCCTGCCTGTGTGTGCCTGGGTCTTTCCCCCACACTTGTGTCACACACAGCTGGGAAGTTTGCTCTCGCTGGCCCGCGACATCCCCCCAATAGGCCCCCCGAGCTAGATAAGGCAAGCTGCTGTTGGCTGCCTCTGCCTGCCAGCATGTGCCAAGTGGTTTCTATGGCGACACATCTTGGCTCTGACAGGAACCGAGGCGTGTGGGAAAAAGGGTCCCCATGGAGGGGGTGAGGCAGGAGGTCTTTGTGTCCTCAGACCACTGGCAGGCACAGGAGGCTCACACAAGTGGAGATGCCCCACCCTAAACTAGACTTGCACACTGAGGAGGCTCTGGGCTCCCTGGTTTAGGATCTGGCTTAGGTCATTCAGTCATTCAACAAACCTTTCAGGAAAGCCACTCTGCTGGCAGCTAGGGCTGCAAGCTGCCTAAGATGTGGGCTCACAAAGAGCTCACCATCAAGTCATGAGGATGAACTACTACCACCATGGCCCAACCGAAGGCCCCATCCCAGGTTGGAGGCTGGATCCATGGGGCACAGTAGATCTATATGCGATCTCTAGATCAATTGATCTCAAGATTAACTGCAAAAGTGGCTCTAATCCTTCCCCCAATCATGCCCTTTGCCATGTGACTTTGCCCAGCGCCCATTTAGAGGTGAAGCCTATTTCCACATCCTTGAATCTGAGCCTGTTTTATGTCTTGCTTTGGCCAATAAAACGTGATATAAGTGACACTGTGCTTATGAGCACAAGTGACAATCTGAGCTTAGGCCTCATGGGCCACGCATGCTTTGCCTGCTCTTTTGGACTCCTTCCTGCTAGACTAGAGCATGAGAGCAAGCCTGGACCGGTCTGCTAGAAGATGAGAGAACTTATGGAGCCTGAGTCACCCTGGCTGAGGCCATCCTAGACCCACCAGTCCCCAGCCAATCCACCAGCTGATCATGGATGTACGAGTGAGGCCAGTCAAGACTCACCAAGTTCAGCCCAGAGTAGCAACATTGCCTGGCTAGCCCGTAGATCCTTAGAAATAATAAAGCATTGTGGGAGCACCTGTTTGGAGTTGTTACACAGCACTAGCTAACACGCTCCCTTTCTTGAGCCCTGGCCAGCAGCTACCCAACTTCATATAGTCAGCACATGCTGATATCCTGACAGCTCCCCAGGGATGCTGTGAACCAGGCCAGAGGGAACTAGGGACAGAGCTTATGAGAGTGGATTTCCCATTTCAAGTTCATGGCAGGAGCCACTCACTCAGAAACATAAGTCTCCACTTCCTCAGTTTTTACATCTGTGAAGTGGGCTCAAAGACATGTCCTGCCTCCCAGGGCCGACTGGTAAGGTAATGTCCGTGCCAGCTGCACACTGTGTGCCAACCCTGTGCTGGAACTTAGGAGTAGAGATGGTTGTGTGAGCCCCACAGCTGCTTGTAGGTGCCTACAATTCTGAGAAGGCAGCACTGCCAGTCCCAGCTCAGAGACAGGAAATGGGCCTGAGAGGGTCCATGACTTGCCCAAGGCCTAAAACACATAGGAGCAGGTGGGGGTGGCCATAAGTACCCAGTTGGATCTGAGCTTGTAATTTTCTAAATGTCATTCTCCCCATGGACACCTATCTGGAAATATTTTAATTTTAGGGTATATTGGATAAGCAGCTAGAGTACCATAACTAATATAAAGCTCCTGGGCTCAAGTAATCCTCCTGCCTCAGCCTTCTGAATAACTGGAACCGCAGGCATGCTCTACAATGCCTAGATAATTTTTCTACATTTTGCAGAGATGGGGTCTGAGAAGTCAAGGACTGAAAATGAAAGATTATTCTGAAATTTGAACAAAAGGAAATCAGAGTCCAGGTTCTATGTGGGCAACGTGGCCTTTATTCCCACTTGGGTGCAAACGAGCAGAGTCCAAAAAAGGAGTCAGCATGTGGGTTAAGATAGGTGGGAATTTAAAGGGTTGGAGGGGTAGGGATTGGTACATTCAGTCTTTCCTGGATGGGACATTTATGTACTCATTTCTTCCTGGGCAGGACAGTTCTATTTGGGCAGGTCCCTATGTTTGACCCTAACAGGGTCTTGCAATTGCTTAGGCTAGTCTCAAATTTCTGGCCTCAAGCAATCCTCCTGCCTCAGCCTTCCAGAGTGCTAGAATTATAGGCATAAGCCACCATGCCCAGCCAAGGGCAGTCTTGTGTAGAAAATAATCCACTTCTTTTAATAATAGATCAAAATGTATCATGTGGGATTTTTTTTATCTTGTTTGTCTCCTACTCCCGGCTTCCCTGGAGCATCACTCTGTCTTGCCTCAGTAGCAGTCAGCCTGGTTCTCTTGCAGGACGCCTACCATGGCCAGCATGTCCCGCAGGAGGGACTGGGGGCTCTTTTCCATGTGATCACTGCCCTCAGCCAGTGTGTCCCTGAGGCCCTGGAGGTCTATGGACCTCAGTGTGGCCAGCACAGCCTCGGGCTCCAGGTCCCTCAGAGGCTGGCCCTGTTCACCCGCCTGCCACCTCTGCAAAGCAGTCTCCACGGATTCCAAATCTGGGGTGTTCCCTGACTCCCACAGGCTACTGTAAGATGTAGTCTTGTCCTTCAGGAAGAGGAGGAGGTCACAGGACTTCCGGGCCACAGGTCGGTCACAGTCAAACAAGGCACGAAAGGCAAACTCAAAGAGCCGCACCCGGCAAAGAGCCGCCAACACCTTGGGGAGAAAGCTAGGCGGGGATGCCTTGGGCAGGGCCACAGTGTAGGGACAGTGGGGGTCCAGCGGCCCTAACATCTGGTTCAGGAACACCATTGCCAGCTCTAGGCCCTGGGCCCGCACTTCCCAGTCCAGGTCCCGGCTCACCATCTGCAGCACGGTGGCCATAAACCACTCTGTGTCCTGGGCCACGTCAGCATGGCTGCCCCTCAGCCATTCGATGAAAACCTGCATGACAGCCCTCCGTGGGAAGCCCTCCGAGTCCATGGAAAGGATGTGCAAGAAGTCCAGGAGTAGGCTCTGCAGACAAGGAGTCAGTGGGGAGGGTCACTGGGGCTGGAGAGGGTAGGGCTGCCATGACAGGACCGTGAGCACAGCACAGACTGGCCCGAGCCACATTGTCTAGGGCCACACACTGCTCTGGCCCCTTCAAGTGCTGCAGGTGCCTAGAGGCTGGATGGGTGGAGCCACACAACTACAAACAACTTCCTTGTGTGGGTGCTGGCAAGGAACCCACTGCCTCCTACCTGGTCCTCGGGGTGCTCAGGGTTGGCAGGGACAGTGTACAGGCCCCGGCTAGAGAGCTCCCCCATGGTAGTCACTGCACTTGCACGGACATAACTCTCAGGATCTTGCAAGAGCTGCCGGGCGAGCTCAGGCACCTCTGATGTGAGGAGCACATGTTTGAAGTCAGCCTGTCCTAGGGTTGAAGCGGACAGACACAGCTGTGACTGAGGGCTGAGCCCTGCAGCCTCCACCCTGAGCTCCCTGAGGGCAGCCTGGTTGGTCTGGATTCCCTTGGCCAATGGAAGGCTCTGGTGTCCCAAGGCTGAGTGAGGCCTCCAAGAGATGGGGGGCCGCCTTCCTGTCCTCCCCTCAGCACTTACCTCCCCAGTTTCTGCTCAGATGGGTCAAGAACTCGAGGGCAGAGTCCCTTACTTCCCAGCAGGGGCTGCACAAGCGTTTCTGCAGCACAGGGAATAGCTCTGGGGTGAGAAGGGGTGGGTCAGAGTAACCTCAGGTCTCAGTCTAATCACCCTGCCCTTAGGACTCCCCAGGCTTGGCCACCGAGCGTTCCCACCCAGCCCCCAGTCGTCTCCACTCCTGCAAGTGGCCAGGTACCTGGAAAGAACAATGCCGTGTGTGGGCTGAGACCAGAGCAGCCAGGTGTCCTGGAGGAGCTCAGCAGCCACCTGAGCACCGCCTGGAAGGCCTTCTTTAGGACCTGGGGAGCAAGCAGGGCTATGAGCGGAGAAGGGGCAGTGTAGTGTAGGGAGAGGAAACACCAGGACTAGGTGGGAGGCAGGAGCACAGGCCCTTGCCAGGAGGCCCCACCACTGGGGTAGTGGGATTTCTAACTTAAGATTCCATAGTCTGTCCATGGCATGTTTATCCTTAAAACCCCAAGAAGCCTCTAGCTCCTTCCTCCAAATCCCCGTGCTGTCTGCATGCACATTAGGTCTGCACTCAACCATGTGGCCACAGATAGGACATTCACAAGCAATGCTTATAAGCAGCTCAGGCCCTCTCTGGCTCCGAGCCACTTTTCCCATCAAGAATTCTCTGCAGGGAATCTAGACTGCTTCCCCCTCACACGGTCAGGCTCGGCCCTCACGCTCCACCCTCGCCCTCTTCTGCACTACACCAGGCCCCGACCCAAGTGGCCCTGAAGCTCATTGTGAACGGTGACTAGATGCTCACGTGGGAGACCCACTGCCTCTGCCTCCTTCCCTCCATGTGCCCTGTCCCCATACCATGGGGCTGGAGTCGGGGCTCTCCAGGTTCTCCAGTAGGACGGCAAACACCTGTGTCACCTGCTCTTGGGAGCCTGAGAAAAACGCAAATGGACAGACCACCCCAACCCTAGCCCTAGGAACCCCCAGCCCAGGAAAGCGGGATGAGGCCCATCAGCCAGCTGGAGCCCCTCCTACTTTCCAGGGGAGAAACGTGAAGGAGCCACACATCCCAATGCCTTTGAGCAGAGAGAAGTCAGGGCTTGGCCTCCCCCAGCACCAAAGTCGGATAAACACACTCACCCATCCCTTGAGACAGCGTCCCCAGGAAGTCGAGGGCTGCCCGCTGGACCCGGACACAGCCCGCCAGGGTTCCACAAAGGCGGCCCCCCATACTGGTGGTGGGGGCTGCTGAGCCATCACAGAGCCGCAGTGTTGTCACTGCAGCCCTGAGCAGGGGCGCCTGGGGCCATGGCGAGGGGCGCTGGGGCTGAGAGGAGGGAGGGAGGGTCAGCAGAGTCCACAGTCCTGCCAGTCTGGCCATGGGTTAGTTGGGGCCACACCTACCAGTGGGTGCAGCTCCTCCAGGTAAGCCAGGGTCCGGCACAAGAGACCTGCACAGGATGACTTGGATGACAGGAGAGTGTCCACCATCACAGAGTCGTCTGAGGTCCCAACCAACAAGCCTACAGGTCAAGCCAGGAGTGGCTCCCTTAGAGTGGGCACCTCAGCCTTGCTAGGGGTCACTGCCACATGGTCACCATCCCACAGCAGTCACTGGGGGGAATGGCCCATGCTCCAACCACTCTTGCTTTTAAAGGCCTAGAGTGATCTAAGCAGAGGGTGGCAAGCCGGGCAACCCCATCTTTCTTTCCCTGACCCCTGAGACCGCCCAGGGAATCAGGTTCCAACCCCCCCCCTTCTGAGCTGCATACCTGGGGGCCCAGGGGCTTGAGCAGTGGCCTTCAAGACACAGGCCAGGGGCTGGAGAAGGACCCCAAAGGCCTGGGTCCTCAGCGCCTCTGGACTGGGGAGGAAACACAGTAAGGCAAGGAGCTGTGCTCCAATATCCCCGGCACATTCTGGGGCAGACTGGCCAAAGCAAGCAATCAGGATACCCCCCTGAGAAACAGCTCCTTTACAGGCCACTGGCCAGGGGACCCGATGGGATGGACGGTGGGGAGGGTAGAATCAAGCTCAGGAACAGCCACTCAGGGGACCTCAGAGGCTGCTGCCCAGTCAGTCAAGATGATGTCTCCTTTCCATTCTGTAGGCAGCACCTGCCCTCATGCATGAGCCTGAGGCGGGAGCTACAAGGGGCCAGTGTAGTTTCCCCCCACCCCCACTCCTACCCCCACCGTGGCCCTGGCCCATCATCCTCCTTGTCCTCCCTCTGGAGCAGCACAGGGCTCACATTACAGTCCCCGCCCCTCTGGGTGGCAGGTCCTGAGGAGCGCACTTGGGACCCTGGCAGGCCATCCTGCCCGACCCAGGCTCTGTGGTTCCATGGCCCCCCAGACCTGCCCCATGGTGGGCATGCTGCAGACCTCCACAGGCCACCCACTGAGGCCACTGGGGAGGGTCAGAGGGCCGTAGAGTTCTTGGGCTTGAAGGGGCCACAGCTCCACTAGTGTATTTTCATCTCTGGGATCCTGTGGAGCTTTCCTTTGAGACAATTATTCTGTCACTCAAGAGGTGTAGAAGCCACCAGCCTACATCACTGTCTAGTCATGCCCCATGTGGCTGCCCCTGCCTGCTGGTGTTGGGAGCTTCCCCAAAGTTCCCTGGCTGTAAGGGCCATGCCCTTGACTTCTCTGCTTTCCTCTGCCCCTAGCACCCTCTCAGCATGGAACACACCCCAACTCATACCAGTGCTGAAGTTTCAGGATCCCTAACGCCAGAGGCCCTGCTTGGGTAGAGCCCAGGCAGCTCAGAGCCCGTGCTGCTGTCTCCCACAGACTGAGGTCCGAAGAGCCAAGCACAGGAGAACTGCAGAGGACCCCAGAAAGAGAAAATTATTTCCCTACCTCCCAAAGTCCATACAAGGACCAGCTAGAACTGCCTTGCCACCTTAGGCTGCAGTACCCAGCCCAAGACAGAGGCCTTCCCCAGGTGTCCCCTTACTCAGGCAGCATTCTTTAGAGAGGGATCTCTGTCCCTAGTTTCCCACCCAAGGGTGACACCAATCTGGGACATCCTGAGGAAAACATGAGTCCTACCCCAGGCTACACCAGCTGCGCCCTGAGGACTGACCGGGCCACACAGAGAAGCAGGTCCACGAGGGAATGTGGGGCTGGGACAGGGTCTCTCTCCAGTAGACAGGCCACGAGGGGACTCAACTGCTCCCAGAGGACTTTTGTCCAGGGGCTCTGGCACCGCCCGAAGGTGGTGGTCAGGACGTTGAGGGCCTGAGTGACCTTTGGGGGGTCTGTGGAGCATAAGGACTCTTCGACGTGACGTACAATCTTCTGGGCACAGGTGGGCCAGTCATTACCCTGAGGGCAGGGATGTCCCTTGGCCCTGCCTCCCATCGACAGAGCCAGGACATGCACCAGGAGCTGACCAGCGGCAGAGGCCACAAACAGGCTGGTGTCTCCTTGCAGGGAGAAGATGATATCAACAGCACCTGGGCAGGGGACAGGGGAAGGGAGCGGAAGGTGGTCAGTGAAGTAGAGTGGGGGAATGTCACAGCCTTTTGCAAAGAGCCTGAACAGGGCACCAGCATGACTCCCAGATACCCCTCTCCAAAATGGGACTAAAGTTCCCGGAAAATGACCACCTCCTCTCACGGGGCCTTAAGCCTAGGAAACTTGTGATTCTCCCCAATCAGTCTCAAGGACTGACTCTGATAACTCATCTGTAAATGACTGACCCAGCTCCTCAGGCCTGACCTCTGAGCCACAGGACACCAATACCCCTGGTGTCTGCTATCACCACATGTTCACCATGACACATGTGTATGACAGCCCTGGAATACTTGTGGATGAGAAGGCCAGGCTCTAATAGTGCAGGGACTGCAGGGGACCCACATATCAGGCAGGGTGAGGTGGATGCACTCACCATGGTCAGCCAGGAAGCACAGGGCACTGGGGTGCTGTGCCAGAGAGTGCAGACCCTGTATCCAGCCACTGCGAACGGTGGGGATGGCCCAGGCTGCTTGGCCTAGGGGTCTTGTCATCCCAAAGAGCCCGGTAAGCAACTCCCCCTGCTGGGAAGCAAGGAAGGAAGTGGGAACCTGGGTAGATCATAGGTGGGCCATTTCTCAGGGCTGGTCAGGGCACTTTGGGGGGACACGTTCATACCAGCTGCGAATACAGAAATGAGAGCCCCACAGTGTGGAAGCCACTGCATGGCTCGCTCTGCCTTCAGGGGCAGGGGGTCTTCGGGAAAAAGATCTGATTCTATTACTTCTATTACTAAACATTTGAGAAATACTGTCCCCCAAATGGCACTACCAGCTCCACCTTCACAGACTAACTATGACCTTTGGGACTAAGAACCCCAAGAGTTCTCCTGAACCCTGGAACTTGTGTTTGTGGCCAGGAGACTTGCCTTCCTCACCCAGAAATCTACACCCCAATGTTTTAGACCTAGCACACCTGTGAGTCAAGCCTGCACCCCAGCACCTGCCACCCCTGTACCTATTCCTCTATGAAGCTGACTACTGGCTGGCAGTGACCAAGTCCCCATGGAATCCCCACCTGCTACAGACTTTCCTTGGCACAATAACATCCATTTACATAGATTCCCACCCCACACTAGATTTCATTCAACAGGGTGGTGAAAACCCTGATTCTGACTCCTCCTGGCTGGAGACCCTCCTCCTGGCACAGTGAGTCCCTAAGCCTGGAGACTCAACCCTAGAAATAGTGGTCAGGGCTGGTCCAGGCCAGGCATCAGGCTTCTTTTTAGCTGCTGCCTACCCTCAAGGGACAGGAAACCCTTCACTCAATCATACGTGCCAGGAGAAGGACTCTTAGAGATGGAGATGTTACTTCTAACTCTGTACAGCAGCACAGGGGCCACCAAATCTTCCCCTCTTACTGTTTTTCTCTAAATTTAACTCAAGCCTCATGCCCAGCTCACCACTACACAACCACCTGTGTGCCCATCCCCAGCTGGAAGGGGTACTGCTGGCCACAACTACAGGGGAGCCCCTCTCTCAAAGTTGCTCATGGCCAGGGCATAGTTCACGGCCCGTGGGGGTATAAAGGTTTGGCCCCTGTTTCCAGTGACCATGTGCATCTCCCATGCCCAGGTACTGACCCCTAAAGGTGGGCCTGTGATGAGCCACTGCCCTACCTGGGACCCTGGGGCTGCCATACCCCTAGAAGTCTGTGCAGGGCATGGGTGGAAAGTGAGCAGGAGTCCAGGGCCACAGGCCTGGGAGAAAGGAGAGCAGGCTGGCCCTGCAGTCGTCTGTGTCCCTTGTCCCTGCATACAGAGGACCATCTCCCAGATAATGGAGGTAGGCAATGGCCATTCAGGCCTTAAAGGCACAGCCAGCATTGGAAAGGAGAGAATGAGGAGATAGATAAATACCTCATATTCCAGGGAATGGCTGAGGCTGGGAAAAGCCATTAACTTGTGATTGGAAATTCATTTTCAGAAGGACAGGTCATGTAACAGACTGCAAGAGTAACTAGACTATTTAGGATTGAGTGTGAGCTCCACTAGTCCTGTAGAATTCTCAAATTGAGCCTTTGTTTCCTTATCTAGAAAATGGACATGAAGACTTCTGACCTGCTTCTTGGCCTGGCCTCCTAAGCTAACATGACAGTGATGTTACAAACTCTAAAGTACTTTATAAACTGTCAAGCCCCATGTGAATGGATACACAATTACAGGTGAGGATAGGAAGCTCCAAGCCATGCCCTGGGACACACTGCATCAGACAGAGGGGCTCCAGGACATCTCAAAAGGTCTGTCCCACAGCAAGATGGTACTTGGCTGGGCTCCGGGGGAGTCAGTAGTTGTTGAACTGGGATGCATAGATGGTAACCAATGTCCCTCCTCACCACTGTCCTCTCCAAGTGACTCCCACCTAGCACAGGGAATAGAGGAGGTGGCAAAGAGGCCACACATGCTCACATTGGCATTACCTAACAAACCCAGCTGTGCCTATTTGGGGGTGCTCAAGGTTGTAAGACACATAGCTCTGGGAAGTTCCCCAAGCTCTCATGCCTTGTTGCTATGTAGAAATTCTCACTGGTCACTCACAGCTTCACAAAGATGAGTGACTCTAGGCACAGATCTGCGGTCTCATTTAAGGCTCACAACAGCCCCACGAGACAGGTACAATTCTTATCTCTGTGACAGGAAGAAACTGAGGATCAGAAATTTGGGCAAAATCCTACAGCAGCTCTACAGCGGGTCAGAGCTAACAATCTCAGTTCTGAATTATTCCAAAACCCCAACATCATTCCTGATGAGTGTTTCAAAGGAGTTACGTGTGGGAGTAAAAAATTTTCAGTGCTAGTCAAATACAGGGGCAATGGGAGTCTCTGGGGGTTGGGGATCATGACAGCTGCAAATGCTTTAAGGATCTGAAGAAGAAAGCCACCCACCTCTTAGTGGGACACTCACAGGGAGAACCCAGCTCACCTGAAGATACTGGAAGCAGTTTTCCTGTGCTGCAAATATCCCTGCGAGGCGGAGTGAGAAGGCAAGGACCCCAGGACTCACATTTGGGAGTTTCAGCACATGAGACAGCAGCTCTTCTAAGCAGGGATTCTCCTGTAACAGCAGGATACTGGATTCTGTGGAGATGGCCCAGTCGGTAGAGTGGTCACTAGGGACACAGCACGACATGTCTCCCTAAAGGACCCTCTTCTCCTGGCAAGTCCCAGACTCATTTGTCTTAAGATATTAGACTTACAGCAATACTGGGAAAAAACATTTACAACAAATGACTCATAGCTTTAAATCAATACAGGGTAGTGGAGACTAGAAGGCCAACACCTCAACAACAGGTCAATGACACAGACAAGAAATTCAAATGGCCAACACCCTGAAAAAAATGACCATCATGCTGACTGTGAAAAATTAATGAAAATTAAAATGAAAGGCCATTTTTACCTTTCAAATGGATACTTTCATACTTTTCCTTAAACAGATAGTGCTCCATGTAAGGAAATACAATGGAATAGGCTTTTTTTCCCAGCCCAGGCACCCTGTGTATCTATACTCAGCTATACCATTGTTCAAAAGTACTCAGGGGGGAAAAGGTATTTTGAGGCAAAGACTGGGAGAGTTTCCCAGAGAGAGGCCTTATAGACAGTACTACTAAAGGACACAGTTCAGAAAGAAAGAAAATGAGCACAAGAGAGTCCCCATGACAAGGGCCCAATCAGCACAACAGTCAATCTAAGTAAGTAAGCACCGTGTTCGAAAGTTAAAAATATATCATCATTGCAGGGTTTTGAAATCAGATAGAATTAAAAATACTAGATTACAGACAACAATAACATAGAACACTGCGATAAAATTAAGGTGCTCTGAGATCCTTATTTGGATGGAGCAGAGATTCTAATTGACTTCAGATTTTAAACAAAAATCCAGTTTTTGTGTTAAAAATGTAAAGGTAGCCACTAAAGAACATAAATGGAATGTATAACTTCAAAACCGGTGGTGCCTGTGGCTAAGCAAGTAGGGCGCCGGCCCCATATACTGAGGGTGGTGGGTTCAAGCCCGGTCCCAGCCGAACTGCAAAAAAAAAAACAAAAAAAAAACAGCCGGGCATTGTGGCGGGCGCCTGTAGTCCCAGCTACTCGGGAGGCTGAGGCAAGAGAATCGCCTAAGCCCAGGAGTTGGAGGTTGTTGTGAGCTGTGTGACGCCATGGCACTCTACCGAGGGCGATGAAGTGAGACTCTGTCTCAAAAAAAAAAAAAATAATAACTTCAAAACCAGAAAAAAGAAGATTAAAACAAAACAAAAACAAAAAGTTTTATCAGCCCAATGGAACAAAGTAAGACACAGGAAATATAAAAATGCAAAAGAATATGGTGGGGGCAAGTTCAAATCTAACAAAAACCTCAACAAATGAAAGAGATCAAACTTACTTGTGAAAAGAAAGATCTGCTCACATTAAACACTAAAACTGAGCAATGTATTGTTTCCAAGAAGGAGTAAAAATAAACCATGGCAAACTGAAAGGCTGGGAGTAGGAAGAACAAGATGTGGTAGGCAAATTCTAATTTTAAGAAAGCGAGTGTAGCAACAGTAATACTAGACAAAATGGACTGTAAAGTGGAAAGCATGATTAGTGCAAAAAACATCCTTGTTCACTAATCAAAGAGACAAATTCTAGGAAGCTTTGATGACACCACAGCATTCTAACCTGAATAAGGGAGACATTCTGTCTCAAAAAAAAAAAAAAAAACAATGTGTTGCGCAGAAAAAACATTCACTATAATCACAAGAGAGAAAAACCAGATACCAAAATTGTATTTACAGTATAATCTTATTCTTATCAGAAAAATACAGCTTTATGATATGTTATGAAAAAGGCTAACAGTTTAATTTTCCTACAAAAATGTGATGGTTTATTTTTCTTTACTTTGTTCTGTTGCATAACTTTTATTTTTTTATTTTTTTGAGACAGAGTCTCCCTATGTTGCCCTCCGTATAGTGCTGTGGCATCACAGCTCACAGCAACCTCCAACTCTTGGGTTTAAGCGATTCTCTTGCCTCAGCCTCCCAGGTAGCTGGGACTACAGGCGCCCGCCACAATGCCCAGCTATTTTTTGGTTGCAGTTGTCATTGTTGTTTAGCAGGCCTGGGTCAGCTCGAACCCGCCAGCTTCAGTGTATGTGGCTGGCGCCCTACTCACTGAGGTACGGGCGCTGAGCTTCCATGCTGCATAACTTTTAAAGACTAATATTATGTTCATAATCAGGAAGAAAACAAACCTGATTTCTTACACCAATGCATGAGAACAAAATAATTTTGTCTACACCCTCTGCAACAACTAGCGAGAAATGAACAACAGGATGCCCTAATCATGGCTGGAACTGATAAAAATTTCAAGCTCAGAGACTCGCGACCCAGAGCAGCTCATAGCCGGTGAATAATAGCTCTTCAAGTCTGCAATAAAAAATGGCCTCCTATAAAACTACAATGCAAAAAATGGGAAAGAAGCAAGAATGGAAAGGGTAAAAAGGTTAAAGAGGCAGAGCCTGAAGAATTTGTGGTGGAAAATGTTCTAGATCGACGAGCAGTAAATAGGAAGGTGGAGTATTTCCTGAAGTGGAAGGGATTTACAGATGCTGATAACACTTGGGAACCTGAAGAAAATTTAGATTGTCTAGAGTTCATTGAAGTATTTCTTAATTCTCAAAAAGCTGGTAAAGAAAAAGACGGAACAAAAAGAAAATCTTTATCTGACAATGAATTGGATGATAGCAAATCAAAGAGGAAAAGAGATGCTGCTGACAAACCAAGAGGCTTTGCCAGAGGTCTTGATCCTGAAAGAATAATTGGTGCCACAGACAGCAATGGGGAATTAATGTTTCTTATGAAATGGAAAGATTTAGATGAGACCGATTTGATGCTGGCAAAAGAGGCAAATATGAAGTGTCCTCAGATTGTTATTGTTTTTTATGAAGAGAGACTAACTTGGCATTCTTGTCCAGAAGATGAAGCTCAATAATTGTTTGCATTGCTTTTTATATATATTTATTATATATATAAAATCTTGGTCTTGGTTTTTGATTGATGAGTGTGAAGAACTAACTACATTCTAATAAATCAAGTTTGATATGTTCATTTTGAAAATAGTACTGGGAGAGTCACGGTGGGGGGCTTGCATCAATAGCACTGGTTACTTTAAACAAATAAAAGCTTTCTCTAGTTGCGTGCTTTATCAGAAAAAAAAAATATTTGATACCATGGTATATTATTTCCTCTGCATCAGAGAACAGCTTTTCTAAATGCTAAGGGAAATTTCCATAGCCATTATTCAGTAAGAACTTCTGATTAACTCTTTGCCTAAGGACCATTCTGGGTTTTTTTTTTTAAATTTGTTTCTGTATGTGTATACATAACATGAATACTGACCTGCATGTTTTTTCCTAACTCCAACTCATTCCTTACATGTATACTCAAACTTTTCAGTATTTGGCTTGCTGGTTGAGCAGAAGCAATAAAAAAAGTCATAATCATCAGAATGTTACCCAACTGTATATTGTTTCCTTTTATTGTAAATAATATGGAAGAGTGGTCAATAAATAGTTTTATATTCCTTTAAAAAAAATTCAAGCTCAAACTCTCCTGCCCAGTCCTTCAGGCTTCAGCTCAGCTTGCCCCCACTAGCCACAGAGGAAACAGAGATATGGACAGACAGTTCCTGCCCTTTCTCTAGGACAGTTGACCCTGGTGCCTTGCCCAAGGCTCCATATGCTCCTCTGTGAACAGCAGTACCCACCCCTTACCTGCTTCTGTTACCATTTTAAACCAGTCCAGGAGCTTCTCCAAACAGGTGTCATCTGCCACCAGCTGCCTGGGATCTGCCAGAACTGCACAGACAGCAGGGAGGAGCTGGGAGCATTCATGGTCCATGATGAAGCCGAGGATCCTGCAAAGGAATTCTAAGAGCCAGTCTTCGATGTCGCTCCAGACCCCACTCCCCTAGTCACTGGTAGCCGTGATGCTTGTGGTCAGAGACCAGGGGTCTGAGCAGCCGGGATGGATGCAAAGCCTCAGTCTGGGTAGGGCCCTGGGTATGCTGGTGTCCCAGCAGCAAGGAAGGCGTGAGAGTATGGCCTAAACCACAAGGGCCCTGGGAGCTCCAAAGCCTGTTAACCTTGGACTTTGGTGGGGTGGAGGGACAGCATGGTACTGTCTGAGGCTTCAGGTGAGTCAGTCAGGGGCATCTGTGAGTTCTGGAGTCAGTTGTGTGAGCCAGGGAATATGTAGTCATGCACCCGACTCAGAATCAGTCCGGAATGGAAAGTGTCTCTCCCTCCCGGAGTGAGTGGTGGCTGCATTCGATAGTCCTGCAGCCAACAGAGGTGTGCGGAGGGGAAGGATCGGGGTGTGCATCTGTGTGTCCGACCTGAGAGTGGACTGGAGTGGTCGAGGGCTGTCTGGACTCCGGCATCCGTCTGTCCATCCCCGTCCCCGCAATTCGGGTCAGTTTTGGCCACTGCGCGCGCCAGGTCCGAGGGTCCAAAAGGGGCCCCGGCTGTAGCGGCCGCAGTCGGCCCGGAGACCAGGCCCAAGCTCTGCACACTCCTCCTCCACCCGGGTTCAGACCTAGGCTGGTCACCCCAGCGCACCCACCCGGCGCTCCTCACTTGCTCCTTGCCCTGTCGCTCTCCACTCACCCACGCAGTTTTCCTGCGTCAGCCGTAGGCCCCGCCCCCCGCCGCAGGCTCCGCCCTCGGACTGGGCAATTTACCAGGCCTGAAGGGGACCGCGGGCGTGGGGAACCGTGACAGCTTCCCTGGAGACTGCTATGGAAGCCTAGTGGGACGGGCTTGGGAAAAGAGCTCAGGCTTAAAGGGTTTAGGGGGACAGGCCAGCGCCAAACAGGTCGCCTCGATATATCATCCCCACCAGGACGCGAGAGCATCCGGTGGTGGGCGGAGCGTCCCGAAGTTGGAGCTGTCTGTGAGAGGCGGGGCTATGTTTTGAAGGGAGGGGCCATTCTGGAGGGGGCGCCACCTGTGTAAGAAGGCAGCGGGGAGGAAAGCAGTTAGGGTACATAAGTTCCCCAGTCAGTGCGACTGCAGTGGACATGTGGCCTGGGGGCCTTAAAACGGGGTCCTCAAGTATGCTACTAGGCTCTCAAAGCCAGTAGATAAACAAGGCTCTTACTCCCAAAAAGTTGGTTTTACAGCAAGAAATCTGGGAGTAAGAGCCTTGTTTATCCACTGGCTTTGAGAGCCTACTCACATACTTGAGGACCCTGTTTTAAGACCCTGAAGTCACATGTGTTAAGAAATAGCAAATGGCTCGGCTCCTGTAGCTCAAGCGGCTAAGGCGTCAGCCACATACACCAGAGCTGGCCGGTTCGAATCCAACCCAGGCCTGCCAAACAACAATGACAACTACAACCAAAAAATAGCCAGGCGTTGTGGCGGGCGCCTGTATTATCAGCTACTTGGGAGGCTTAGGCAAGAGAATCGCTTAAGACCAGGAGTTGGAGGTTGCTGTGAGCTGTGATGCCACGGCATTCTATCCAGGGTGACAGCTTGAGGCTCTGTCTCAAATAAAAAAAAAAAAGATAAAAAAGAAAAAAACATTGAACATAAAATGAGATGGTAATGGAAGCTCATATTCACCTGATTAAGTAGCTGTGGAGAAAATAAAACTCAGAATAGCCCTGTGCCAAATGCTTCACTTAATACAAACTCATGACATTTGACCACAACTCTAGAACCATTCTGCCCTCATGAAGAAACTGAGGCACAGAGAGGCTAAATCAAGTTGTCACAGCTAGTGGGTTGGCACAGCTTGGATTTGAACCCAGGCTGTCGGGCTCCAGATATGAATACTATATTATACAGTTCATAATTTATTGTTTGAAACATTTGGGGACAAACATTTTTCAGAATTCAGAATTTTTCAGATTTTAGAAATGTGGATGGACATGGTACATACACAATGAAATGAGATTACCAACCCAGCAGGGTCTGATGTAGCACCCCATAATTAAATGTTTTAAATCAGGGGTCCTCAAACTACGGCCCGCAGGCCACATGTGGCCCGCTGAGGACATTTATCCGGCCCACCAGGTGTTTTTGCCGCAGGTGCCTGTCCTGCTTAGCAGCCTACTCATCCCGGCCCCAGTGCGCATGTATGGAATGTGCACTGCACTCTATGACTCCCCTCCTCTCTGTCTCTCCATGCCTCCTCTCAGTTGAGACTGAGAGCTATTGGTTGGAGGAGTCATGAGCTTGCCTGTGCAGAACCTGCTGCTGCCTGAGGACCGAGGTAAAAACAAGTTAGGATTTTTTTTTTTTTTTTGCAGTTTTTGGCCGCGGCTGGGTTTGAACCCTCCACCTCCGGTATATGGGGCAGGCACCCTACTCCTTTGAGCCCCAGGCGCCACCCCCATTTTGTTTTTTTACTTCAAAATAAGATATGTGCAGAGTGCATAGGAATTTGTTCATAGTTTTTTTTTTTTTTTAACTATAGTCCAGTCCTCAAATGGTCTGAGGGACAGTGAACTGGCCCCCTGTTTAAGAAGCTTGAGGACCCCTGTTTTAAATAGTTCTGCAGTGAAACTCATGGATATGAACTCTAAGTCAGATGAACATTATAAATAGCCTCAGCTCAGAGCTTTGCCTCCAAAGCAAAAGAGTTGAGATTAGGACAGGTCTCGCCATCAAAGAAATTGTAAAAGATTTTCAGACTTTTTTTGGAATTAAGAATCACGGATGAAAGGTTGCAGATATGGGCTGTCTTTGTAGTTAAATAGGAGAAGGGCAGGGAGTTTGTGAAGCTCAGTGGTGAGGCAAAAGCAAGAGGTACTTATGCACCATGGCTGAGATACTAAAAAACCCTGCTAAAGTGTATATCATGTGGACAAGGCCCTGAAGGTAAATGAAAGTGTTTAAGTACGTAAGTGGTCTGGTAAGATTTGTTTTGCCGAAACACCTCTGGTGACAACTGAGAAGAGTGTGGGGTTTCTTTCCTCTTAGGCTGCATCAGAGACAGTGTAAACAAGAAACTGTGAGTTGGAAAGCATCTGCTAACTGACAGGACCTTGACAGCACAGAAGCAGCACTGAAGAGTGGAATAGACAATTCGGAAAAAAATACAATTTTTATTATGTATTATTATAAATAGAGCTAGCGGCAAAGTGTTGCATGGTAGCTTCTGTTTTTAAGGTGCTTATTATGTTCGCTGCACTGTGTTGAATTTTATTTCTCTTTGGTCCTTTGCAACCAACAAAAGGCCTAAAACTATCTCCATCTTGCAGACAAAGAGACAACAGTGAGACTACAAAAACTGGGCTCCTGACCACTACTGGTTCAGTCTTCCCTGCACCTGGGAAACAACCTTGAAACTGCCAATCAGCTCACCCTCCTTAGTTGTACAGATGAGGAAACTGAGAAGAAAAGGACCACAGGCTCATAGTAGGTGCAGAGGGGGAAGACCTGGAATAACCTGTCGAACAATTTTTCCACTACACAACACATTCATTTAGCACATAATTCATCAAAATACAGCCACACTGCACTTACTCTGGAACAGGCAACTGTTCTCAGCACTTTACAAATAAGGACTCATTTGAGCCTCCCAATGGCCCCTTTTCCCACTTTACATTTGAGGAGACAGGGGCAGAGAAGTAATGCGTTTATTGAGCACCTGCTGTGTGCCAGACCCTGTTGCAGAGATGAAGATACACCCAGAAACAAAAAACAGCCCCTGCCCTCAAAATGCTTACATTCCTGACACGGAAGGTTCTTACAATGTAAGGGAGCTGGAAAAATAGTGCAGTGGCTTCCAGGATGTTGTTTTAAATAGAGTAGATGGCTTAAAATTTAAATAAATTTTGCAGCCAAATGCTCCTAAACAACTTTATAATACATTTTGAGTGCAATACAAGCTCTTCCTTTTTTTATTTTCCGTGACTGGCTCAGAATCTGAGAGCCCAAGATACAAGGTTAAGGAGGATAGTTTTCTAAATGTCACCGTTCAGAAATAGTTGCCTGCGCATTTGAACAAGCCATTTCTCTTTTGACGTTAACGTGAAAAATAGGCATCAATTACCTACTGTTTAGCGATCGCGCCTCCTGCACATCCTACACGGCCTGTAATCAATCTTGTTTGAGATGAAGGCGAGAGAAGCACTTTCCAAACTTTTTTTTTTTTTTTTAAGCGTGGCCCTCTGCCGGGCAATTCCCTTTTTCTTTCAGTTCAGCCCCAAGCTCCGCCCTGGCAACTCCGGGAGAGCTCCTGGTTGGCCAGAAAGTGGGCACGGACTCTGCGCAAGCGCACGGTCGCCCCGGCGCAAGCCACATCCGGTGCCAGACGGGAGGGGGTGGGTCGGGCGGCGAGGTTGCCATGGCAGCGGGGTCGCGGGCCCGGGCGCTGGCAAGCCCGGAGGCTGCGGGCTCCGTGGGCTGCCCGCGAAGTCCCTCTCCTGGACCGCGGAGCCCGCAGCTCTGAAGGGTGGCCGGGCACCGCCGCCATCATGTCGTTGGGCACCGGGGAGCCGGCCTCGGAAACGGTAAGGACGGTCGGCCGGGCCTCCGCGCGGCCTCCCGTGCTCGCTGTGCTCGCCGGCCCGGCCGGCTGCTTGGCCCAGGAGGCGGCCTGGGCTGGCGAACGGCCGGGATGGCGGCCTGGGGACTGTGGCGCTGGGAGGCTGCGAGAGGGTTCATCGCGGTAGCCGGCCCGGGGCGTGGGGACAGGAGTGTACGGCCCGCGGACGCCGAGTGATAGCTACTATTATTGTTACCGCATAAGAGCGGATTTCAGGCCCCCGCCCTGTGGGCGACCTGGCCGGACGTCGGCCACAGCTTGACGTGCGCCCCCAGCCACCTCTAGATCTGCCCGCCTTGCAGAGGCCGCCGCTTCCAGGAAGCCCTCCCAGACACTGCGCTCTCGCGCTCTGTGCCTGCGAATCTGCAGCCGCGGCCCAAGCGGGCATCGGAGTTTACTGTGTAAGTGCCTCTCGGAGTCTTCGCTGGAGACATCCCGAACCGAGTCTGGGAGCCACGCAGCAGTCAGCTGGCCCCAAGAGATCAGAGTGTCAGGGAGGAAGCCCCAGACTCTGGGAACCTAGCCTGGTCAAGGAAGGCTTCCCAGGGAATGTGATGCCCAATTTTACTCCCTGGGGTGAGGATGAATGACTGTCCTTCACTTCTCTGCCAAGTAAATACCTACTAGGTGTTAAGAGATACAAACGTGAACAAGCCGCATTTTAGCGCCAGGAGAACTAGGCAATGAGCAGATAATTAAGACCATGTCCAAAAGTAAAAGTGCTGTGCACCAAATAAAACAAGCCCATGTGATGGAGGTAGGGTTGGAGAGGGGTACTGCTTTAAGCTGGTCACCAGGAACATCCCTCTGAGTTGTTAACACTGCCCTGGATCTCAAAGACAAAGGTCTGGTAAAGATATAGGAGCAGAGGGTACATCTGGTACGTCTGTACCACAGATTATATCAGGTACCCAGAGGTTCTGGGGTGGAAAGGTGGTGTATACTGAAGAGGCTGAAAGAAAGGCAGAGCGGATGGGTGGGAGGGGAGAGGATGGAAGGCAAATGGATGGAGGGGAGAATGGGCCTGATTATGGAGAGCCTTGCACATGCAAGGAGTTTGGATTTTATTGAGGGTGACATTGAAGCCTTTGGAAGGTTCTATGCCTGGAGAACTGTGCTTGCTTTGCTTGCTTTGTTAAGGTGAAAGAGAAGCAAGCCTAACTCCATTTTGATTTTCCTGACAATCAGTGGGAAGGCAAAGCAGGCCTGATTCCATTCTGTTGTTTTGTTACATTTTATTGCATTAAAAAAAAAATCTGGCCAGGCGTGGTGGCTCACGCGTGTAGTCCCAGCGCTGTGGGAGGCCGAGGCGGGTGGATTTCCAGTGCTCACAGAATTTGAGACCAGCATAAGCATGAGTGAGCCAGAGTAAAAGACCCGGTCTTCTACTACCAGGAAAGAACACCGCCGGGCGTTGTGGTGGGCGCCTGTAATCCCAGCTACTTGGGAGGCAACCTGCAGGAGAATCGCTACAAGGAAGGGCAATGAAAAAAACAAACAAACAAAAAAACCAAACAAGGAAACTAAGAAAAGTAAAAGCCAGCTGAAATTTAAAAAAGCAAAAAAAAAAAAAACAAAAAAAACCCGGTTCCACTTGTCTCCCCACCCATTGCATGGTATTTGAAGTGTACCTGGTTAGAACAATTATTACTATTGTGTAGAAAGTCACTACCCTTGTGACAGCATCCCTTATGACTATGTTAAGGTGGTCTTCATGCCATATGTATATGATATGGAAATGTTAAAAGAGCAAGTTTGACTCCACTTTACTGTTTACTCCTTTTCTGTTATATTCCATTACCTTGGAAACTGGTTCTTCCTGTTTGCCCTCCCATCGAATAACTGAATGCATTCAACTAAAATTGTTAGTAATGTAAATTACTGAGTGCACCCATGATTATATCCCTGGTGATTATTACTTTTTATGATCATGCTGTTTATGACTGTCACCTGCAAGTCCCCCTCCCTACACTACCTTAGGACATTGTAGATTGTACCTGTTTTGTAAAAATTACTAATTGCTCTTGTGATCATAGCATTGTGTAAACTGACTAAGCCGCCTTACCCTCATGATTTCCCCTAACTATGTTTGTTTGCCCCCTGGAAAAATTTTGCCTTATAAAAGTTAGAGCCTCAGACAGCTCAGGGCTGCGCTCAGAAGCCCCATGTTGGAACACTGAGGCAGTCGCCAACTGCCTCTTCAATAAAAGGACTCTTCTTTAATTCAACTTGTCTGGTGGTGTGGTCTTTAGAGACTCCTGGGCATAACAACTTCTTACTGAGACCACAGGGTGCGCCAGGGTAGCACAGAGTTCTGCCACAGTAGGGACTTGGTACCCCTGGCCACTTTGGAACAGCCAGGTTTCCTACTTGTTCTTCAAGGTGCCAAGTTAGGTCTCATCTGGAGGGCCTGCCTGTTTACCTGGGTCAGCAGTTACTGTTTCTGCATCTTTAATCGGGATCAACTTATGCTGTGATTATAAAAATAAATCATGTCCATTATGGAGAATTTGGACAATTACCCTTAATCTGGCCACATGCAGAAAATCATCGCTAACATTTTGCATATTTCCTTCTTTTTTTTTTTTGAGACAGAGCCTCAAGCTGTCACCCTGGGTAGAGCGCTGTGGCTTCATAGCTCACAGCAACCTCCAAATCCTGGGCTCAAGCGATTCTCCTGCCTCTGCCTCCCAAGTAGCTGGGACTACAGGCACTCGCCACAACACCTGGCTATTTTTTGGTTGCAGCCGTCATGTTGTTTGGCGGGCTGGGCTGGATTCGAACTCACCAGCTCAGGTGTATGTGGCTGGCGCCTTAGCCACATGAGCCACAGGCGCTGAGCCTGCATATTTCCTTCTAATATTTTTCCAATGCATCTTTTTAAAAACTTAAGATCATATTTATATTATTTTGTCACCTTTGTCATTTACTTTGTTGTTAGTATTTCCATATCTACACATTTTTAAGAAGATGATTTTAAATATTCTAATTCTTTTTTTAATTTTTTTCTCTAATTCTGTTTTATCCATTCATTTCCCAGCTTAAAAGCTCTTTTAGGATTTTACTTTTTTGTGCTACTAGAAATAATGCTGCTATAAACATTCTTATATATAATAAAAATGTATTATATAAATGGTCTACATGCCAGGCCCTGTCCTATGCTCTGAGAACACAAAAACAACATAAGATCTGGTTCCTTGCTCTTGAGGAATTCAGTCTTATAGAAGAGAGTAATAGAAACTCTCTTAGTATCTAGGAGACTCTTAGCCTCTAGCTTGTGGATTTAATCCATAACTTGTGGATTTTCTCCAGAGCTTGAATCTGTTCTCCTAAGCCAGAAAAGAACCTCTTGAGGGTGATGACTCTTGTCCAGTCCATCCATTTCCCTTAAGTCCCTAGGAATAGAGCTGCTCTGGGCTTGATCTTGACCCTTTAAGAGTACCTCCTGTGTGCCAGGGAGCTTACCAGCCATGGCTATGAACAAGCCCAGCTGACCACAGTGCAGAACCACAGGGGTGAAGTGGAAACTGCATGATTGCTACTATGTGTGATTGCTTGTAATCTGAGAGCCAACTTTTGTAAAGGGGTTGACTATTTCTAGAAAAGAAAATATTGGATGCAGTGGCTCATGTCTGTAATCCTAGCACTCTGGGAGACTGAGGCAGGTGGATTGCCTGAGCTCACAGGTTCGAGACTAACCTGAGCAAGACCGAGACCTTGTCTCTAAAAATAGCCAAGCATTGTGGCCTGCACCTATAGTCCCAGCTGCTTGGGAGGCTGGGGAGGATTGCTTGAGCCCAAGAATTTGAGATTGCTGTGAGTTATGATGTAACAGCACTCTATTGAGGGTGAGAAAGTGAGACTCTGTCTCCAAAAAACAAATGAAGAAAGGGAGGGAGAGAGAGGAGGGAAGAGCATTTATTGAGCATGTACTATCTGTAAGGTTCTGTGTCAGGCACTTTACTAGTAACCAGTCACTAATACTACACTAGATCTCCTACTCCTAAATCCTCTCTAATCTCACAACAATGCTACAAGGGAACTCTGGTCAAATTGCATGCTAACAAGATGCCAAGAAGTCAGAAAAGAGAGAACAGCGAAGGTCATAAGCCATATAGAGTTGAGACCAGATCTTTTGATGCCAGTTCTGTGTCTACTCACCTCCCTTTGTTTTAAATATCCTCCGATGTCTGTATTTTCTATTTTATAAAACTCCAACACACAGAATTTTCAGAATTCAAGGGATAAAGCTAAGATGTACTAAAGGACCAGTTAGACAGAAGTGCTAGATTTTGCGCTATGAAAACCTGTACTGCCATAAGGAATTTTACCTCTGAAAATTTAAAAAGTATAGGAGACATTTGCCTACTTAATCTAAATGAAATTGGGGTTTTCAAATTCAACTACATTTTTGTCTTTTATTTCACCCATATATCTGTTTGATTAGAACTGGCTATTAGGAAGTATCTAAATAGTCAGCAGAAAAGAATGAATAGGTTATATAAGCATTGGCTCATTTTGTGTAGGCTAAACTCCTGTATCTTACGTTTTTAAAGGTTTTCTTCTCTCTGAATGTATAAACCTTTAACCTGTTTGACATTGTTATGGTGTAAGATGAAAGGTAAGCATCGAGCATTTTTTTCCTAAGTGGCCAGCCAGCTGTCCTAACTCTGAGTAGATTAACTCATTTTTTAAAAATATCTTTATTGAGATATAATTCACATAACATTATTCACTTAATAATTATTGATTATTCACTTAATTATTAATTCACTGTAATAATTTTACTATATTCATAGAGTATCTTTTCACGTGCTAATTTGTCATTCATGTATCTTCTTTGGAAAAATGTCTTCAGATCCTTTGCCCACTTTAAAAATTGAGTTGTGGCTCGGTGCTTGTGGCTCAACGGGCTAAGGTGCCAGCCACGTACACCTGAGCTGGCAGGTTCGAATCCAGCCTGGGCCCGCCAAACAACAATGACGGCTGCAACCAAAAAATGGCCGGACGTTGTGACGGGCGCCTGTAGTCCCAGCTACTTGGGAGGCGGAGGCAAGAGACTTGCTTGAGCCCAGGAATTGGAGGTTGCTGTGAGCTGTGATGCCACAGCACTCTATCCAGGGTGACAGCTTGAG
>CAUYRH010132860.1:0-19423 GCA_963574655.1 Perodicticus potto
AGTCCCAGCTACTTGGGAGGTGGAGGCAGGAGATTCGCTTGAGCCCAGGAATTGGAGGCTGCTGTGAGCTGTGAAGCCACAGCACTCTATCCAGGGTGACAGCTTGAGGCTCTGTCTCAAAAAAAAAAAAAAGAAAAGAAAAAGAAAACCCCAAAGATTCAATCAAGACACTCCTAGAATTGATAAATAAATTCAGTAAAGTTTCAGGCTACAAAATCAATGTACACTAATCAGTAGCTTTCATATATGCCAACAACAGTCAAGCTGAGCATCAAATAAAAGACATAATTCCTTTCTCAGTAACAACAAAGAAAATAAAATACCATACTTAACAAAAGAAGTGAAAGAGCTCTATGGGAAGAATTCTGAAACACTGAGGAAAGAAATTACAGAGGTTGTAAATAAATAGAAAATATGCCATGGATTGGCAGAACCAACATTGTTTACATGGCCATACTACCAAAAGTGATTTACAGATTCAAGGGAATTACCACAAATTAGCAAAGCCACTTTTTGCAAATCTCGAAAAAATAGCTCTATGCTTCATATGGAACCAGAAAGACCCCAAAGTTGCCAAGGTAACTTTACATAATAATAACAGAGCAGGAGGGATCACTTTATCAGACATAACTATGCTATATAACAGCATGGCACTGGCACAAAAACAGAGACATAAACCTATGGATCAGAACAGAGAATCCAGACATGAAACCACCCTCATACTCCCCCATCATATTTTTGACAAAACAGATAAAAGCTTACACTGGGTAGAGAATCTCTGTTCAATAAATGGTGTTGAGAAAACTAGATAGCCATACATAAAAGACTGAAACAGGATCTACACCTTTCCCAACTCAGAAAAATTAATTCATCATGGCTAAAAGACTTAAACCGAAGACAGGAAAACAGAAGAATCCTAAAAGAAAATGTTGAAGAAACTCTTATAGATATTAGCCTAAGCAAAGAACTCATGAAAAAGGTCCCAAAAGGAATCTTAACAGCAAAAATAAATAAATGGGACCTGATCCATTTAAAAGGCTTCCTTACAGCCAAGGACACCATCCAAAGAGCCAATAGACAACTCACAGAATGAGAGAAAATATTTGCATACTATACATTTGATAGAGGGCTGGTAACCAGAATATACAAAGAACTCAAGCAAATCAGCAAGAAACAACCAAAAAACCTCACCTGCTATTTGATCCAGCAATCCCACTGCTGGGTATTTACCCAAAGGAAAAAAAAGTCATTTTATAAAGAGGACACCTGCACTCAAGTGTTTATATCAGCACAATTTACAATCACAAAGACATGAAAACAACCCAAGGGCCCACCTATATATGAATGAATTAATAAAATGTGGTACATGCATACTATGGAGTACTACTCAGCTATAAAAAAAAAATGGTGATCTAGTATCTTTTTGGAAACCATTCTTCTAAGGGAAACATCACAAGAATGGAGAAACAACAACATATATTCAATGTCAAATTGGACCTAATTAATCAATACTCAAGTGCACATGTGGAAGTAAATGTCAGTGAAAATCAAGCTGGAAGGCAACAACAAAAATAAACAACTGGATCTTAATTCAGCTGAAAAGCTTCTGCACAGCTAAGGACACAAGTAAAGCAACAACCTTCAGAATGGGAAAAGAAATTTTCAGAGTATGACTCTGACAAAAGGTTGATAACTAGAATCTAGAGAGCTCAAATTGATCAACAAAAAAAGAGTAAACAATCCCATCTACCTCTGGGCAACAGATATGAACCGAACCTTCTCTGATGAAGACAGATGAATGGCTAATAAACATTTGAAAACATGCTCATTGGCCCTGATCCTCAGAGAAATGCAAATCAAAACCACCCTGAGATATCACCTAACCCCAGAGAAAATAGCTCACCTCACATAGTCCCAAAGCTGCAGATGTGGAGAGAAGGGAACACTTTTACTCTGCTGGTGGGACTGCAAACTAATACAGCCTTTTTACAAGGAAGTATGGAGAGCCCTCAAAGAACTCAAAGTAGACCTCCCATTTTATCCTGCAATCCCATTACTAGGCATCTACCTAGAAGAGAAAAATCATTTTATAATAAGGACAGTTGCACAGGACTGTTTGTTGCAGCTTGATTTACAATTGCCAAAATGTGAAAACAAGCTAAATGCCCACCAACCCAAGAATGGATTAACAAGCTGTGGTATACGTATACCATGAAATATTATTCAGCCATTAAAAAAGGTGGAGACTTTACATCTTGTGTATTAACTTGGATGGAGTTGGAACACATTCTTCTTAGTAAAGCATCACAAGACTGGAGAAGCAAAAATCCAGTGTACTCAATTCTAATGTGAAGCCAGTAGACCATCTAATACATGCCCACAAAGAGAAAAACTCAAATCAATTCAAGAGAGGGGGAAGAAAGAAGGGGGAGGGATGAGTGTGCTCCCACTTAATGGGCACAATTGTAGGGTGTATGGCACACCTCTTGCAAGTGGGACACAATTATAAGAGGGACTTTACCTAAAAAAGTCACACATTATAACCTAATTATTTGTACTTTCGATTAACCTGAAACAATAAAAAAGGGTGGAGGAGGAGATGAATAAATTCACACCTATTGAGTACAGTGCACAATGTCTAGGTGAGGGGCACACTCACATGTGTAACTTTGACTCAATCTGGACAAAAAAAAAGTATATAAACAAGCATTTGTACCCCCTAACACTCTGAAATTTAAGAAAAGAAAAAAGTTTCAGTTATATACTATAAATAAGTTAAATAAGTTCAGTTACATAAGATAAATAAATATGTTTACAACATAGTGCCTATAGTGAACAATATTTTATACTGAAAATGACTTTTTTAAGGTGCATTTTTACTTATGATTAAATGCGTTTTGAATAAGCCTGTTGTGGCTTCTTTCTTCAGACCTCCCTAAAGAAAGAATTTGCCATCCAACTCTAAGAAATTCACAGAGAGCTTCCAAATATCAGTGACTTCAGGATCTGACCCAGAACTCACTCTTCCAAGATGGCCCAGCCATGACAAACAGAGTAAGCATGCCAGGGTCTTACCATTTCTGATGGATGTGAGGTTTCTTAATGAGTCATCTGATTTAAAGAACACTATTTAACAAAAACGTTGGCTTAACTGAAACTTTGTCATATCTGAATTGTAGTCCAAGGCTCTTTTTTCCCAGTCTGGCTTCTTTCCCATTTGTGCTTCTGAGCCTTCATCTCTCAACAATATTCTTATACCCCTAATTCAGTCTTAACACATGCTTCCTAGAAGACCCAACTGGTGCACATGGGAAACAACTGAAATGACGTGTAGCCATCTACCTTCTCTAGTCCCAAGTTTTAGATAATTTTATTTATTATTCTTTCTTTTTTTGAGACAGAGTCTCACTATGTCACCCTCAGTAGAGTGCTGTAGCATCACAGCTCACAGCAACCTCAAACTCTTAGGCTTACACAACTCCTTTGCCTCAGCCTCCCAAATAGCTAGGATTACAGGCGCCTGCCACAAAGCCCAGCTATTTTTGTTGTTGTTGTTGCAGTTGTCATTGTTATTTAGCTGGCCCAGGCCTGGTTCAAATCCACCAGCCTCGGTGCATGTGGCCAGAACTGTAACCACTGTGCTACAGGCACCAAGCCATATTCTTTCCTTTTTAGAGACAAGAGTCTCACTATGTTTCCCAGGCTGGTCTCAACCTCGTGGGCTCAAGTGATATTCCTGCCTCAGCATCCCAAGTAGCTAGGATTACAGGAACACATCATCACACCTGGTTAGAGATAATTTTTTAATGTAGGAGACTTGGCAGAGAGAGAGTAGGGAAAGATACTTATAGCCCTCAATCACCTCCCATCCTCCCTCTTCTACAAGAGGTTACCAGGAATAAGCCAAATTAGGAGCTGGGGAACAAAGGGATTGTTGATGACCTCCATAAAGGTCTTCCTTTCAGGAAGTGAATAAAATAGACAATGCATCTGAAGGGATAAACAGAAAATATCCGAACACTCAATGAGCCAAAGCACCAGCCTGGGAGACAGAGTATATAAAGATAATGCCATCAGTTACAACAGATAAACCCCCAAATCCCAGTAACTTACAACAACAGAAATCTCTTTCTTGTTCATAGGAAGTTCAGAACAATTCAAAGTCTCCCAATAGGCGTAAATCTCTCCTCCTCCACACATTGACTCAGAGACCCGGGTTTCTTTCATATTGTGGTTCTACTCCATCACCCAGCATATCCATATCAAGCCAAGGAAGAGGAAATATGATGAAGTGTCATTTATAAGCACGTATTCATGGTCTAGAAGTGTAGCATATGGTTTGTTCTCACACAATCTGTTGACTAGACTAAGCCATGTGGCAACACCTAGAGCAAAGAAGTCTGGGAAATACAGTCCAGGAGCCTGTGCCCATGAAGAAAAGAGATGTTGCTGTCCACTAACCTACTTAGTTAATGATGCAGAGGAAGCACCACAGACGAAATAATTGATTTGAAAAGGGAAGACTGAAGCTCACTCGGGCATTCAGCAACTACCCGTCTTTACTAAGACTCTTATGTACCTCGAATCATCAGATAACAATATCCAAGAATAAAGAAACAAAAGATAACAAAATGTGCCATAAACATTCCTTGTTTGCATTAATACAGCAAAGCACGTACACACCTTTCTAAACTAAGAATATCCTGTTTGGAGATAAACAACAATGGAGATAAACCACAAAGGTGCTGGGTTGTTTATTCTGTTTGCCTACTTCCCCATATGATTAACTGAAAGTTATTGTGTAAAGTAGGGAACAAAGTGCAACGACCCACTGCCCTAGGCAGGTGATTAATCCCCAGCTGTGACTTAGGGAGGCCCTCCAGCACATTCTTTCCTTTAGGGTGTAACTGCCTGCGTCTTTCAGCAAAGCCACTTCTGAGACCTGGGGGAGAATATCCCCCAAAACTCACATCTAGCCCAAGTACTAGAAATGTGCCTTCTCAGGGCCTCATACCTCAAGGAGCACAAATGAGACTGATTCACCTTACAAGGGTGCAGGGGACTGTGCCCCTTCAAAGAGAACAGTTTTTAGTGAACTTCTATCTCTTTGTCAGGCAGCAAACAAATTATTATCAAAAATAAATAAGTCAGTCTTGGCGCCCATAGCTCAGAGGTTATGGTGCCAGCCACATACACCAGGGCCGGTGGTTTCAAACCTAGCCCAGGCCAGCTAAACAAACAATGACAACTATAACAAAAAATATCTGGGCATTGTGTCAGGCACCTGTAGTCCCAGCTACTTGGGAGGTTGAGGCAAGAGAATCACTTAAGTTAGGCTCGGCGCCTGTGGCTCAACGGGCTAAGGCACCAACCATGTACACCTGAGCTGGCAGGTTCGAATCCAGCCCAAACAACAATGAGAGCTGCAACCAAAAAAATGGCCTGGCATTGTGGCAGGCGCCTGTAGTCCCAGCTACTTGGGAGGCAGAGGCAGGAGACTTGCTTGAGCCCAGGAATTGGAGGTTGCTGTGAGCTGTGAAATGACAGCACTCTATCCAGGGTGATAGCTTGAGGCTCTGTCTCAATAAAAAAAAAAAAAAAGGCTTGGCACCTGTGGCTCAACGGGCTAAGGTGCCAGCCACGTACATCTGAGTTGGTGGGTTTGAATCCAGCCCAGGCCCACCAATCAACAATGACGGCTGCAACCAAAAAAAAATGGCCGGGTGTTGTGGCGGGCACCTGTAGTCCCAGCTACTTGGGAAGCAGAGGCAGGAAACTCACTTAAGCCCAGAAACTGGAGGTTGCTGTGAGCTGTGATGCCATGGCACTCTATCCAGGGTGACAGCGTGAGGCTCTGTCTCAAAAAAAAAAAAGAATCACTGAAGTTAGAGGTTGCTGTGAGCTGTGATGCCATGGTACTCTACCAAGAGTAACGTAGTGAGACTCTGTCTCAAAAAAAAAAGTAAAAAGACCATTGTAACAAGATTTACAGAGGACTCCATACAAGATTCATTGGGTATATATTATAGGAAGATCTTGCTTAATTTGGAGGGATTAAGGAAAGAGTCCCTGAAGAAGGACATTTAAGAGAAACCCGGAAGAATGTTTGGCATTTGGTTAGTGAAGATGGGAAAGTTTCATAAGGAGCAAGGAAGGGAGTTTCTGACTGCAGGAACAAAACTAAGCAATAGCTAGAAAGCAGAAAGGAGAAGCAAAGGAGGCTATTGTTGATGAGGAAGAAGATGGTGCAAGAGCCTTCTGAAGAACTAGGCTGAACTTGCTCATTCAGGACCTCAAAGGTCCCAAAAGCAGGTCTTGATGGTTGGCAAGGAAAAGTTGAGTTTGCAGACCTTAGCAAAATCATACTGGCCCAGGGATGGATGCCAAAATCAAAGGCTACCCAATAGGGTCACTCCATATTGAATGATGACTATCCAGCCCATCAGCACTTCTCTGGCATATATCCCACTGGCCATGGTTCTGAAATATCTTTGCAACAATTCTGAAACATCTTGGATCACCAGTCTAAGGCCAAACAACAGGTTGGCCACATAGCCCAGTGTATTAGTTAGCTACTACTGTGTAACAAACTATCAAAAACTTAGTAGCTTAAAACAACACCCATTTGTATCTGTGCATCAGAAGTCTGGGCAAGACCCAACTGGATTCAAAGCCCAGGGCTTTCACAAGGTGTTGACCAGGACTTGTTCTATGGTTCTATGAAGGAATCACATCCAAGCATATCATTAGCAGAATTCAGGTCCTTGCAGTTGTAAGACTAAGGTTCTCGTCTACTTGCTCATTATTGACCAGCAGTCACTCTCAACTCCTAGATGATGTTCTTGTGTTTTTGCCATGGGGACACCATCATCCTCAAAACCAGCAATAATAGATCAAATCGTTCTCAAGTTCTGAGTTTCTCTGGCTGCTGACTTTCTGCATCTCTGACTTCTAGACTCAGATTTAAAGCACTTACATGATTAGCTCAGATTCACTTGGGTAATTGTCCTTTTGATGAACTCAAAGTCAACTGAGCAAAATCTCTTTTACCAGGTCACAAAATCATGTGAGTGGTATCCCATTGTATCCATGGGGGGTATTCTATAAGGATCAGAGTCACTAGTAATCATTTTAAAATTCTGTCTACCACATCCAGCAAATTGCTAACATACATATCCCTGGGCCCCACACCTGTAAGTTTCAACTCAGTAGGTCTCAGATGGGCCCATGGCTCTGTATTATTTAGAACTCCCAAAATGATTGTGACAGACATCCAGGCATAAAACTCCCCTATGGCTGTCTCTTTCAAGCCTGAGGTAGTTATATCATCTGTTAAATCTTTCCCAAAAGATCTAAACCAGGGGATGGAACAGAAAATAATAAATGAATGAATAACAAAAAGAGATAGAGAAATACCCAAAAGGGAGGGGGAAAGGAAGCCTTACCCAAAATCAATTTTAGGCCAGGCACAGTGGCTCACACCTATAATCTTAGCACTCTGGGAGGCCAAGGAAGGAAGGATTACTTCAGCTCAGGACTTCAAGAGCAGCCCAAGCAAGAGCGAGACCCTTTCTCTACAAAAAAATAGAAAATCTAGCTGGGCATTGCGGGTCCCGCCTGTAGTCCCAGCTACTCAGGAGACTGAGACAGGAGGATTGCTTGAGCCCAAGAGTTTGAGGTTGCTGTGAGCTATGACACCATAGCACTCTATCCAGAGTGACAAAGTGAGACCGTCTCAAAAAGAAAATAATCATTTTTAGATGTTCACAGTACTTAAGACACCCCCAGAAAGTTCAAGCCCCTGAGGGGAAAGAAGAAATGTTAATGCAAATGGGAATGCGGCAAGATAAAAAGATAGATGGTGTAATTGCACAATGTGAATGTGCTTACTATCACTGAACTGTACACTTAAAAATGATGATGATGGTAAATATCATGTTATATATACGTTACCACAAAAAATGTGAGAATACTTGTAGTGAATGATTATATCTTTGCAGAAAAATGGTATCATTTAGGCGTCACATTTCTTATACATTTCTTACACTGCTCTTAGTGAAAACTGTACTTCAGTTTCACAGATGTGTGCTGTGTTTTCGAGTTTCTGTTTCTATTTAAGTTCCTATACTTTTTTAAAACTTAATGGTTTGATTCTTGTAAAAATTAAGCTTGTCCCCACCCTACAACTGACAATGCCACTAGTAAGTACTTCCTCAAGAGAAATGAACACCTTGAAAAGAGAGTTACAGAGAAATACTCAAAAGGTGTGGAAAAAGACACTTACACTACAATGTTTGTAGCAGCATACTTATAATAGGCAAAACTAGAGACAATCCAAAGGTTCATCAACCGGACAATGCATAAACAAACTGTGCCCCACTCATATGATGAATATTCTACAATTTTGAAAAAGGAATGAACTATTGCAGCTCATAATAGGGATGAACCTCAGAAACATGTTGAGTGAAAGAAACTAAACATAAAAGAATACATACTGTGGAAGAATACATAATGTCAGAAGTTCAAGAACAGGCAATATTTACCAATGGTGATGGAAGTCACACATATGAACTTCCTGGGGATGATTAAGTGTTCTAAATGCTTGGTGGGGGGGGTTTCTTTTAGAGACAGGGTCTCACTCTGGCCCCAGGCTTCAGTGCAGTGGTGTGATCATAGCTCACTGCAGCCTAGAATTCCTGGGCTCAAGCAATCTTCCCATGAAATGGTCTAAATCTTGATAAGATGTGAGTTATGCAGGTGAAAGCATTTGTCAAAGCTCATTGCACTATCTCTTGCAATTATGAAGCTGTATCTCAATTTTTTACACCTTTGTCTTGGGTTTTACAGTTAGTATAATTTAGCTCACATGTGCTAAACAATGCTCTTCAATTAACCTCAGTCTTCATATCCCCACCCTTGACTCATCTGCAGGTGCCTCTCACCCTCTCCAGAGCCAGGGTCCAACTCTTTTATTTAGTCACCCACACTTATTGAGCACTTACATGTGTCAGGCACTTCCTGTAGTGCTCTGAATTCATCACTGTACTTCAGTGAACAAAAATCTTTTGCCCTCCTAGAATTTACCCTCTTACAAGTCAACTCTGAGTCTGTCTAGTCTAAATCTCGTCCTACTTATTAGACTGTACAACCTATAGGAACAAGATGCCTTCATCTTGATTAGACACTTATGTGCATAATTGCATTAAATCCCCCAATCAACCTTCAAGGTAGTATGGCAGATGGTATTTTCCAAAGATGATTGCCACACAATGTCATCCATCACAGTAGTATTTTCTGCAATTGGACCTTGCCCGTCCAGAGTCAGTTTCTCTACCTTGTTGAATGTGGGTGGATCCTGAGGAAGGTTAACCCAATGGTCATGAAAGAAGTGAGTCAGGGACACCTGTGGCTCAAAGGAGTAGGGCGCCTATCCCATATGCTGGAGGTAGTGGGTTCAAACCCAGCCCCAGCCAAAAACTGAAAAAAAAAAAAAAAAAAAAAAAGGAAAGGAAAATAAAAAAAGAAAGAAAAAGCCCAAGAAGTTAGAGCGACGCCTGTGACTCAAGGAGTAGGCCACTGGCCCCATATGCCATAGGTAGTGGGTTCAAACCCAGCCCCAGCAAAAAACTGCAACAACAAAAAAAAGAAAACAAGAAAGAAAGAAGTGAGTCTCAGAATAGTGTTTAGCATTGAGCACTGAGTGAAGATCTGGAAGCTTCCATTTTCTGCCTCTTGGAGTCCAGCTGTCATGCAAGCCCACCATGCTCTGGGAAGACTGAGCCACACAGAGAGGACATGAGCAGACACATCCCTGGATAGTTCCGGCCCAGCTGAGCTGTCACAACACCCCTTCTCTAGTGTAATCTGGTGAGTGATGTTTCGGGCTTCCCAAAATTTAAGTCACCTCTAACCATTGGAATCTTTCCAGATGATCCCCAGCCATTGAGAAACAGAAAACAAGTCATTGCCACCACACCTTGCCCTGATCCCTGACCCATGAGATGCATAAGCATAATAAAACAGTTGTATTTATTACATAGCATTGGATAACTGATACATTCTCTGAAGAAAATAAAACAGAGCAATGTAACAAGCAGTGAATTGATGGAGGGAAGTAGCCTTTTTAATGAAGTGTCAGGTAAGAAGATGACTTTAGGATTGAGCACTGAGTGAAGATCTGAAAAAAGAGCTTACCAGGCAGAAGAAACAGCAAGAATAAAGGCCCTATGGCAGGACTAAGCCCAGCATGTATGGGAGAGGCCCACTAAAACAGAGTGATCAGGGAGAGAGTAGGAGATGGTGGGGGCAGGGAGCTGATGGGGACAAAGTGTTCAGGATTTTAAGAGCCAAAATGAAGATCTGAGATTATTTTTTTCCTATTTTTTATTTTACTTTTTTTTTTTTTTTTTTTTTTTTTTGAGTCAGAATCTCACTCTTGCCCAGGCTAGAGTGCCATGGCATCAGCCACTGCATCCAGCCAGGGATTTTTTTTTTTCCTAAGAGTAGTGGAGAGACACTTAATATCAATGAACTAAGCCCAGGCATGGTGGCTCATGCCTATAATCCTAGGACTCTGGGAGGCCAAGGCGAGTGGATTGAGCTCAGGAGTTTGAGACCAGTCTAAGCAACAGTGAGACATCTTCTCTACTAAAACAAAACTTAAGTGGGTGCTGTGACAGACACCTGTAGTCCTAGCTACTTGAGAAGCTGAGGCAGGAGGATCACTTGAGCTCAGGAGTTTAAGGCTGGTACGAGCTGTGATGATGCCACTGCACTCTACCCAAGATGACAAAGTCAGACTCTATCTCAGAAAGGAAAAAAAAACCATTGAGCCGGCATTAGTTCCCACTCACTTCTGTCCAGCTCCACAGCCACCACCGAAGCTCCAGCCAACAAGAGCTTTCCCCTAGAAGCCTCCACCAACCTCCCAATCACACTCCTGCTTCCAATTTTCTAAGCACAATCCTAGCTTAAAATACTTCCAGTGGCTTTCCATCAAAGGTAGAAAAAAAGCCAAATTCTTGAATCTGCATACATTATCTCTATAACCTTATCGGGACCACTCTTGGCCTCACTCCCTGCTCACCTCACTGCTCCTCTCCAACCTCATTGATTCATCTGGGCCCTAAACACATCTGGCTTTTTCCCAGCTCAGGGTCTTTGTACTCACTGTGCCCTAGGCCCAGAGTACTTTCTCTACAGATCTTCCCATAAGCTATGTTTCTGTAATCATTTGAATCTCAGCTTCTATGTTGCCTTCCAGGAGAAGATAAACCTGACCGCCATTTGAAAGTAGACCTTCATCACTGAATTACAATGAATTCCCAGCCTCACGTGGTATCTTCTGCTAATACAAGGGCATTGCTTATGGAGAAAGGGGAAATCAAACATTGGAATGGAGGCATATTTGTCTACTTGGGCTGCTATAACAATATACTGGAAACTATGTGGTTTAAACAACAGAAATTTGTTTTCTGACAGAGACATGTGGCATTAGCTACTTCATCAAGGTGTTTCTAGTAGTGAAATAGGTGAGAAGTCTACTAAATTTTTTTTGAGACAGAGTTTTGCACTGTTGCCCAGGCTGGAGTGCAGTGGCATCATGATAGTTCACTGTAGCCTCAAACTCCTGGGCTCAAGTGATCCTCCATCCTCAGTCTCCCAAGAAGCTGGGACTATGGGTGCATGCCACCATACCTAGCTAATTTTTCTACTTGTTGTAGAGATAGAGTCTCACTCTTGCCCAAGCTGGTCTCAATCTCCTGGACTCAAGCTATCCTCCTGCTCCAGCCTCTCAAAGTTCTAAGATTATAGGCATAAGCCAATGCACTTGGCCCACTAAATTATTTTTGTATTTCTGGGGTGGTGCCTGTGGCTCAGTGGGTAGGGCTCTGGCCCCATACACCAAGGGTGGCAGGTTTGAACCCAGTCCCAGCAAGGTAGAACAGCAGTGGCAACTGCAACAAAAATAGCCAGGTGTTGGCTTCACACCTGTAGCTCAAGCAGCTAAGGCACCAGCCACATACACCAGAGCTGGTGGGTTCAAATCCAGCTCAGGCCTGTCAAACAACAATGACAACTACAACCAAAAAATAGTTGGGCATTGTGGTGGGCGCCTGTGATCCCAGCTTTTTGGGGGGGCTGAAGCAAGAGAATAGCTTAAGCCCCAGAGTTGGAGGTTGCTGTGAGCTGTAACACCAGGGCACTCTACCCAGGGCGACAGCTTAAGGCTCTGTCTCAAAAAAAAAAATAGACAGGCATTGTGGTGGGTGCCTGTAATCCCAGCTACTCAGGAGACTGATGCAAGAGAATCACTTAAGAATTGGAGGTTGCGGCTCGGCGCCTGTGGCTCAGCGGGCTAAGGCGCCAGCCACGTACACCTGAGCTGGAGGGTTCAAATCCAGCCTGGACCGCCAAACAACAATGACGGCTGCAACCAAAAAATGGCCGGGCGTTGTGGCGGGCACCTGTGGTCCCAGCTACTTGGGAGGCAGAGGCAGGAAACTCGCTTGAGCCCAGGAATTGGAGGTTGCTGTGAGCTGTGATGCCACAGCACTCTATCCAGGGTGACAGCTTGAGGCTTTGTCTCAAAAAAAAAAAAAAAGAATTGGAGGTTGCTGTGAGCTGTGATGCCACAGCTCTACAAAGGGCAACAGAATGAGACTCTGTCTCAAAAAAAAAAAATATTTTTGTATTTTAGATTAATATTAAGGTCCATATTATTAAGTTCCATTGTTTGCTTTTATAAGGTAAAGTCCATGTTTCTGTTGTGACCTTCATCCAGGAAGTGTGCCATTTACCCCTACATTGTACCCATTCTGTGGGAATTCACCAAACTCCCTCCTCTTCTTCCCCTTTCTTGTATTTTTTTTGAAAAGTTTATAAATTACATACAGTAGAACCTCTGTAAGTTTACATCCCAAGAGACTGTAACAAGTTGGTCAACATCCAGAAGTGATCAATATAAGGACCTAGGCCTACTGTACTGATACATAAATGAGGTGCATGTCTTGCTTATGAAAATTAGGTCAATTTAAGGAGGTGATCAGTATAGGGTGGTGGTTAATACCTCTAGAACCTCTAGAGGTTCTATTGTATTAAAAAAACTTTGTTATATAAAGTAGTGACTAAAAAACAAATATATATTAAGTCTTTAAATAAGGGATCTATCACTTTAAGAAATACAGCTAGTGCAACAAATAGTGAGTGGGTGGGAAAAGTGTCACTGCAAAGAATAAGAGCAGGAAGATTAGGATAAAGCCAAAGATAAGGGGAGGCTGAGTACAATTGCCAAAGGCAGATTTCAAATTTGGCTCTGAGCTTCCCAACAGCAGATGCCAAGAAGGAAACAAGATCCATTACATGATACGTGTAAGAGAGAAAGCCCCAAAATTTACATCCTTAGATGGAATCCTATGTAACCCTTAGAAAATTATATGATCAAATATTTAATGACAGGTGAAAATCATTATAATATTAATGAATAAAAATTAACAAATCATAAAATAATATGTAGTGTCTGAAAGCAGCAGACCAATGAATTATGCAAATTAAATTAATTTTTTTCTTTCTAGTTGTATCAATTTTCTATTGCTGTATAACAAATTGTTACAGATTTAGCAGCACAAAGCCAAATACACTTATTATCTCTCAGTGTCAATGTGTCTGGAGTCCAGGCTCACTTTAGTACCATCTTCTGCTCAGAGTTCTACAAGGTTGTAATCAACAATACCATAGTTCTCATTTGGAGCTCAGAATCCTCTTCTAAGCTCATTCAGGCTGATGGTAGAATTCAGTACTTTTTTTTCCCCTCTTTCTTTTTTTCTTTTCCTATTTCAACTACTTTTGGTTATGTAACTGATGACCCTTGTTTTATTTACCTGTTGGCTGGGGACCACGCTTAGCTCCCAGAAGCCCCATTTTCTTGTATTTAATTCATAATCACAAAGATGTGCCCTTCAACACATGAATGTATAAATAAATTGTAGTGTATGTATAGCACAGAATAATATTTAGTTTACTAAATTTTAATTGATCTGCATTAGCAGAAAAAATCTGGGTCAAGTGAACAAAAGTCTAACATGAATCATAAAAACAGAGTCACCTCTCCTCAATCAATTCTGAAACCAGAGCTGTTTGGTAGACCAGAAACCCTTTGAATGAAGAGAAGACCAAGTTCCTTTGAAGACAGACTGCAGTGCGTTGACAGAATTTTATACTATTAATCTTTCTTAGCCTTCTCCAAAGGGCCCCACTGCCTTTTCCCCATTGACTTTGGATTGGAGAGAAAGCAGACTTTTCAGAGACTATACTCTGGTTCTGAACTGATGCTAATTTTAGAAGATCAAAATGTCACTGTAATCTACCAGTCAGAGTCGGGGTTTTTGGAAGTTAGGTGGCAGCAAATTATTCTAAGATTACCCAAGTGGTGAATCTGCTTGCAGGTACCATACCAGATGGAATTTCATTGTTGGGAACAAATCAGCACATCTATGGTATGTAGCTATTGATCTGGCAAATGCCTCTGCTCCATATCTGTTATTAAGACCACCAGAAGCTGTTTGTGTTCATCTGGCAGGGCAAGAAATGCACCTTCAGGGTCCAACCTCAGTAGTCTATCAATACTCCAGCAGAGGTTTTGTCCATTCCCTTTCCTACCCATAAGGTATCTCACTAGTCCATTGTATTGATGACATCATGGTGATTGTACCTAGTGAGCAAAAAGAAGCAACCGCTCTAGACGTTGGTAAGGCATTTATGTGTCCAAGAGTAGGAAACAAAGCTGACAAAAATTCAGGCACCATCCATCTCAGCACAATTTCTAAGAATCCAGCAGTGTGGTGTGTGTTAAGACATCCCTTCTAAGGTGAAGGATAAGCAGCTGCATCTGATCCTTCTTACAACCAAGAAAGAAGGCAGTGCCTAGAAGACCTCCTTACATTTTGGAGGTAAAAAAAATCCCTCATATGGGTGTAATACTCCAGTCCATTTACCAAGTGGCATGCAAAACTACTAGCTTTTTATTTTTTTTATTTTTTAGAGACAAGGTCTCACAATGTTGCCCAGGCTGGTCTCAAACTCCTTTCCTCCAGTGATCCTCCTGCTCCAGCCTCCCAAAGTACTGGGATTGCAGGCATGAGCCTCTCTACCTGGTGAAAAACTTCCAGATTTATGTGGGATCCAAAACAAGAGAAAACTGCAAAGACCCAGGCTACTGCTCAAGCTGCCCCACCAAGGGCCATACGATCCAGCGGGTCCAACTGGGCTTGAAGCACCCAAGGCAGGTAGGGAGAGTGTGTGGAGCCTTTGCCACACCATTTAGTTGAATCCCGGTGCAAGCCTTTAAGGACTGGGAGCAATGTGACCATCCTCTGCAGATAGTCTCTAATAAAGAAGAAGCTTTGGGCCTTAGTGAAGAATGAACACCTGACCATGGGCCTGAGCAGTCCTTCATGAAACGGGTGTGATCTGACCCACCATGGGCACACATAGCAGCTATCATGAAATGAGAGTGGTATATGCAAGATTGGTTTCAGCAAGGCCTGAAGGCACAAGTAAACCCCATGAAGAAGTAGCCTGACTGTCTATGGTGCCCACTGCTGCTGTAGCACCTTCTCCATCTAAGCCTGCACGTGTGGCCTCTTGGGGATATTTGCCTGTGATTGCTTGACAGAGGAAGAGAAGACTCAGACCTGGTTTACAAATGGCTCTGCATGATACCTAGGCACCGCTCTGAACATGGACAGCTAAAGCTCTGATGCCCCTCTCTGAAACATCCCTGAAGGACAGTGGTGAAGGAAAGTCCTCCCAGTGGGAAGAAGAACATCAGCCAGTACACCTGCTTATCCCCTTTGCTTGGAAGGAGAAATGGCCAGATGTTCTGTTATGTACTGCTTCATGAGCTATGATTAATGGTTAACTGAATGGTCAGATGCTTGGAAGGAACATAATTAGAGGCAAGATGGCCAACTGGAGCCAGCTTTCCACAGAGGCTCCCATCCAAAAGGAGAGTTAAAGGACAGAACTTTAGCAAGTAAGCTGATGGTTTGAAGCTGAGCCAAGAGAAAAGGTTGAAGAATGCACATCAACCCTGTTGAGGCGAGCTGCGACCCCAAGGAAACAAACAATAGGTACAAAATCCATGAGAATGGCTTGCAATATACTCTATACAAACAAGTGAGCAGAGTTAAGATCCCCTCCTAATTTATCCCATGGGAGAGACCCTCTAAAACTCTTTCCCTAGAGAGGATTTACCAATGTGCCATGGTACTGTCTCACTAGGCATAAAACTGTATAAAACTGTATATATTCTCTACCTGTAATTCTTAACTCCCAGCTCTCCCCTCCACTCTCACCCTGAGGTCTGGAGGCCTGTCCCCCATGGAGTCCAGATTCTTGGGCATTTTCTCAAGAAGTGTGGACAGGGTGTGGGCTATTGCTGGTCTGTGCTGATTCTGCAACAGGGGAGTAAGGAGAAGACAGTGAACTGAGGGAACCATATGGGAGAGGGAGAGTTGGTGCCCTGTGGCACAGAGCAGCAGCAGCAGCAGCAGTGGGAACAATAGGGCTCACATCCCTGGGGATATTTTGGAGAGACACTCTCTGCCTCTCTGGGCAAGAAGAGGAAGCCAGGGATCTTCTCCAATGGCAGACACTGGAACAAATCTAGGATGTAAATTCAGGCCCCATGAGTAAAGGGTATGCCTGAGGTGGTACTGCCTGGGTGGGGTGCTGCAGGGATGTGAACAGAGAAGGCATATTCCCAGGGCAGAGCTGAGCCAGAAGGACTGTTTTAGTGAGACTAAGAAACACCCGGCCCTCAGGAAATCATAGCTAAGACAAAGGCAGGCGGGCAGAGGCTGGAACTGATAGCTGAGTGTAAGCTCTAACTGTGCCTGCACCAACACAGACAGCAACTGAGACAGACATGCCAGCTCCAGACAGCAGTACAGACCAGGGCTGAGTTGCAGTTTCTGTGAACTCAAACAACGTCTGATCTGCAGGGGAATATAGCCAGGACAGAAACAAATTCTGTGAAATTGTTCTCTTCTGTCAGCAACATCAATCAGGGACAGGGCTGGAACTGAGTGAACCACCCCAGCCCCCATTAAGCACCTGAGGCTGTTAGGCCTCAGTGCCCCCTGCCAGATAGTAGCAGAGAGCCATAGCCTGGCCAAGGAGACATTGATCTCCCACTCAGGCAGCTACAAACCCTGGAGCATCTGCTCATTGGAGGGAACTGGATCACAGCCCTATGGGGTTACCAGTGACTGGGTTTGACAGAGGTGCAAGGTAGGGAAGGAGGCATCAGCCTTCCCAGAAAATTCATTGGCTTGGTGGGTCCTTCTGACTCCACAGAGCACCAGAGCAAGTCATACTCGAACTTCTAGCAAACCCCTGCTATTTAGTTGCTGGAGACTTTTGAACTCTCCCATCTAAGACTGGTACTGACTGGTACAATTGATTTGGACCTCTTGAACTGGGCCAATCACCAAGAACTATTCAAAGTGGTACCCTGGGAGTGTGACTGTGGGAAGGTTTGATTTTCCTTTTCCAGTGGTTGCCCAAGGGGGGAAGGATGACTTAATTGCTGGTATTTCTTCATAGCTGAGACTTCAACCCAGAGTAACTGATTCATTAGGTTAAGACAGAGATAAGCTGAAAACAAGACAGAGTTACTTAGCCCCACCACACCAAGTAGGTCCCCAGTTTCTCAGGCCATAGCACTGTATGGGTCCTTTGCTCTAGCAGAAAAGGTACAGACACTAGTCCCAGCTCTTGGGCAAAGGGGTGGATAATCACTACTCCAGGAGCCTCAACCCAACTTCACCTTATCTGCTCATATAGTGAAATGGTGTAAAAGAACATGGGGCAGAATCAGTGGAAAAACTCCAGTAACATGAATAACTGGAGTAGATCAACTCCACCAAGGAACAATATGGTGGACACAACTAAAGATCCCATTCATAAACAGATGGCTGAGATGTCACAAATCGAATTCAAAATTTGGATTGCAAATAAGATTAATGGAATGGAGGTAAATTCCATTAATCAAAATTCAAGGATCATTTCAAAAGTTGTCTCAAGAATTCAATGAATTCAAAGACAAAATCACCAAAGATTTTTAACACTTTAAGACAAGAATTTGCAGCCCTCAAAGATCTGAGAAATACCATAGAATCCCTCAGTAGAATGGAGCAGGCAAAAGAAAGGATTTCTGATATTGAAGACAAAGCTTTTGAATGCTCCCAAACACTCAAAGAGAAGAGAAGAGAAGTGGAGAGCAAAAATGGATTATTCTCTCAGAGAAGTCTGGGATAATTTGAAGCAAACAAATATTCACCTTATAAGAATTCCTGAAGGCTCTTCTTCATGAGATAATTAAGGAGAACTTTACAGACATGCAAGAGATTCTGAAATTCAGATAGCAGACAGTTTCAGAACCCCAGCACGACTCAACCCAAATAACACATCTCCTAGGCACATTATAATTAACTTAACAAAGTTAAAATGAAGGAGAAAATTCTGAAAGCAGGCAGACATAAGAAAACCATAACCTACAAAGGAAAGAATATTAGAATGATAGCAGATCTCTCTGCTGAAAACTTTCGAGCTAGAAGAGGGTGGTCATTGACTTTTAATCTCCTAAAACAAAATAACTTTCACACAGGATCCTGCATCCAGTGAAACTGAGTATCATTTATGATGAAGAAATTAAATACTTTAATGACATTGATATGTTGAAGAAATTTGCCATAACTAAACCAGCTCCCCAGGATATTCTTAGACCTATCCTCCATAATGAACAGCACAATCCTCCACCACCAAAGGAAACTCACTCAAAAAAAATTTTTTTTTTTTTTGGTTGCAGCTGTCATTGTTGTTTGGCGGGCCCAGGCTGGATTCGAACCCGCCAGCTCAGGTGTACGTGGCTGGCGCCTTAGCCCGTTGAGCCACAGGTGCTGAGCCCGAAACTCACTCAAAAATTTTTGATCAAATTCCAAATTCCATAGTGACAAAAGGATTAAAAATGTCCACTGGACTTTCAAAAAACTCGATACCCAAAATTCTACCAGGCTTACCAATATTTACAATTAATGTGAATGCCTTAAAATGCCCTGTAACAGAGGCACAGGTTGATGGACTGGATACAAAAACTCAGGCCAGATATCTGCTGCATACAAGAATCTCATCTTACCTTAAAAGATACAAATACAAAGGGTGACCTGCAGTTATCACTTCTCTCTCTCTTGTCTGTGCTCCCAGTTTTGAAGGGTATATCAAACAGTTTGATGAAAACATTTCAGATTGTATATGAAGCCAGCACATTGTACCCCTTGATTGCACTAATGTATGCAGCTACGATTTAATAAAAAAAAATAAACAAATTTAAAAAAAGAAACTTACATTCCTTTGCATCACA
>CAUYRH010132864.1:0-51037 GCA_963574655.1 Perodicticus potto
GGACCGTCGGCCTGAACCAATTCAGGTCTCACTGTTTCGATCGAAGTCGGTCTTGCTTTATGGCAGGAAGGTTGGAAGGAAGGTGGGAAGGAAGGAAGGAAGGAAGAAAGGCAGGAAGGTGGGAAGGAAGGAAGGAAAGAAGGAAGGAAGGCAGGAAGGTGGGGAGGAAGGAAGGGAGGGAAGGAAGGTGGGAAGGAAGGAAGGAAGGAAGGAAGGAAGGAAGGAAGGAAGGAAGGAAGAAAGGCAGGAAGGTGGGAAGGAAGGAAGGAAGGAAGGGAGGGAGGGAGGGAAGGAAGGCAGGAAGGAAGGAAGGAAGGAAGGAAGAAAGGCAGGAAGGTGGGAAGGAAGGAAGGAAGGGAGGGAGGGAGGGAGGGAAGGAAGGTGGGAAGGAAGGAAGGAAGGAAGGAAGGGATATGGGATGCAGTAAATTTAGCTTTGGGGGGAATAGCAGGGGGATGAGAAGGAAGAAGACTACATGGTGAAATAATGTTAGTTTTCTTTTTGATGGTGGATTTTTAGGTTGTTTATGACATTAAAACAAACCCACAGAAATATTCGTAAAAGATGACTCATTTTTAAAAAGGTTGATAATAATATTGGCTCAAAAACAAAGGATTATGAACAGACCAGTTCTGTTGACCTGAGATCAAAAAGTAAAAATCATGATTTGAAAGAAATAAAGGATAGTTAGGAGGGACACCCTTGAAGAGGCAAGACGGTGTGGATGGCAGGACTTGTACAGAGTAGATCGTATTTCCCTTTAAAGGATTCCACTAATGTTGGATCAATCACTCACAGTTAAAGTACCAATAATGTACCTAAAGCAGTAAACAATAAAGTAATTTACAGGCAACCTTAAGGCATAGTTTGAATGGTAGAAGTCCAAAGTGAATGGCACGATGGATAATCAATATTCTCATTGATAAAAGAAGATTATTACACCTGATGACTGAAAATGCATGCTTGTTCTAGGTTTCAATAAACCCAAGACATCTAAATGTGTCATTTCTAGAATGTTATACCTTTATTAATAAGGTGTCTCAGCCACTGGGAATGGGGACAGAGATGCCAGTCCATGTGGTCGTCATGGGCCAACATGCCCCAGCATATGAAAATACCAACGATTGTGAAAAATGTTCACATCCTTGTGGTCCCACGAAGCTGATAAACATCATGTTTTCAGATAGAAATGATTAAGTCATGATATGAGAATTTGGGGAAAAATCATTTTTTCTTTTCTCTAGAATATTGATCTATCAATAATAGTTATTAATTGACGATAATGAAAGAATACTGAAAAACATTGCAGAAGAATGTTTACAGAAAATGAAGGTGTAACAGAGACTAAAAAGATGACAAAGTCAGTCAGATCATTTCTCTCTATAATTACAATTTGATGTTATTTTTCCCATAAATTTGATTAATTATAAACGAGAAATAAAAGTCATCAGAATATTGGGCTGCAGTACAAATGATATTAACATTAACAGCTGGAGTATTGGTGATGCAGGCATGTTCCTTGGCATCAATTTTATTATTCAATTAGGAATGTTGTTTAAAAGGTTGTTAATTAGCTGCTAAAGGTATATGGGCTTATGCCAACGCACATATCTTTTCACATCATGATGATGAGTCTATGTTACTAACTAAATACACCATGTGGTCCAATGATTGTATCAGTATATCAGAAAGAACCTCCTTCTTAATTAGGGCCAAATAACCTCTTGAAGTCAAAAAGATAATCGAGGGACCATAGAGCATTAGAATTAGAAGTGAATTTATCAAAACTCCTCATTTTGTAAATGAGAAAACTCAGGCCCAAAGTGGATAAATAACTTCCCCCTGGTTATTTAATTTGGAATGACCTAGGATTCCAAATGTGCTAAATCCTTGTCTGTCTCATATTGATCATACAAAAAAAAATGGACCACTGTAATTATTTACCCTAATTCTGAATTCATACAAAGCAAGGTTTTATGTGGCAATCCTATTCCCCACTTCTACATATAGAAAAAAACAGCACTTGGGAATGCTAAAGCTCTACACTGTGTTTCCTCAATATTGCCTTGTTCAAGCAAAAATTGTACTGGACAAAGTTAAACAGAGAAGCAAGAATTTATTTATGGTTACAGGGATACAGCACAGAGGCCAGAATTAAAGTGTGAGCTCAACTCCACTGAAACAAATGATGGGGAGCGCTTTTAAGTGCTGGGCTGGGATATTATCATTCATCTTTGTTGGCTTAACAGCCTAACCCAAAGGAAAAGTAAACTTTCTCCTATCTTCCTGATTGGTGAAGGGGTAGTTTTACCAATTGGAGCAACTCACGTAGGTCTTCCCACAGCAACTGGGAAGTAGGGATGCTGTCGTCCTTGATCGCTATCTTTCTTTCTCTCTTTCTCTTTCTTTCAAGCAATTCTCTTGCCTCAGCCTCCCGAGTAGCTGGTTTTACTACTACATTGCCATAAGCCTGCATACCTTTAGTAGCTAATTAATAACCTTTTAAACATGCCTACTTCACCAACACTTCATAACACCTGGCTATTTTTAGAGACGGGGTCTCCCTCTTGCTCAGGCCAGTCTGGAACTCCTGGGCTCAAGGGTACCACCCAACTGGGCCTCCCAGAGTGCTAGGATTACAGGTGTGAGCCCCTGCCTCTGGGCCTTGATGACTATCTTTCAAACAGATGGCTCCCATGTCCCAGTTCTGGCTTGTGAAACTGGGTGAGAAGCTTCTAAAAAGATTTTTATTTTAAAAAAGGGAGCTCGCTGGATTCTGGAATGGCGACACAGAGGAAGGTCTGCAGCTTAGAGGTCAGAAGAAAGCTGCCTGACACTCAGCCCAGCTAAAGAACATGAGAGGGCATCTGGTCACCCTGGGCATACTCAAGAATGGTTCTTCCATGTCAGTTGAAGTTATTTTAAAAGTGCTATTTAAATCAGGATCATCCAACTGTCATAAAGCACAAATATTATTGTGATGACATTTAAACACTGGGCAATCACTTTAGAATTTACGCATTTTAAGACCTTGTGCTCTCTTTTCACATGAAGAGTCAGGCGTTCTTTGTGTATCTTTTGGGGAAAGACAAATTATGAGGTGCTAATTCTCTTATCTCATTTCATCTTTGCTGATCTGTAAGTTCACACAGTCCTCTACAGATGATTTTTTTCTTTTCCATATTTGCCACTACAGTTCCCCAAGTTTATTTTCCTCTCCCAATTCATTCCTACTCCTCAAATATCAAACCCTTAGAAGAACTGAGAGTGGTCCCCCTTGGGGGAAAAGTCTGATAATTTTCGGTGAGAAAGATTTTCATCTTTCTGTTATCTCCATGAATGGTCAGGGGTAATTGCTCATTTTATTCATTGAAGTGGCCCAGGACTTAGAAACCTGTTTAAATGTATAAGTAGCTTAATCAGTATTTACTGAATGAATAGCATGATGAATCAGAAACAAATTAAAAAGAACACAATCTAAAGGATTCAAGAGATAGAACATACCAAGGAGAGCAAGGTTACAGAGCAGGAAAAAATTGCCAGATAGGGGAACAAAGAACCAAAGTGATTTTACAAAGCTGCTGCGGAATAATAATGTCACAAGTGTCCAGGATGTCCAGAAACTGACTACAAAAAATTTCAGAAAGGGGAACAGAAGAAAATAGAAAAAAAGAGCAATGATGAAGGAAATAACTGTGATGACTTCCATAAATCTTAGTAATGTTCTAATCGTGTAAACAGCAAATGTGGACACAACAATTATATGGCAACATTGAAATCAGAAGACAAAGGCCAGGTTCACCATGTGTGTGTTGGATTATAAGAGACTGTAAAGGAAAAAATAGAGAAATGCTACTTAGAATGGTGAACAAACATGTCCCGGTACAAGTTAAAAGTGTCTGTCCTTGGATGTTGGTCAAGAGGTGCAGAGGTTTCAGTAATCAACATAAATAACGTCTGAGGATTAAACGTATAACCATATGACCCAGAGTTAACAATATTGTATTTTATACTTGAAATTTGCTACAAAGGTGGACTTTGGTTTTGCCACACACCTGCGCACACTCCAGGAACCTAAAGTGATGGGTATGTTAATTAACTTGATTGTGAATATTTCACAAAGTATACATATATCAGATCATCAGATTGTATCTTTAACATCCACACACAAGTTTCAATCATCAACTGTACATCAAGAATGTTAGGAATAACATGAAACAATAATTATACATACACACACACAAAAGATTGTCCTAGGACAGTGGGAATCCAAACATTGAAATCATTGGTTATTGCTGTTTTAGTCATAAACTTTCTAGTGTAATTTCAATTTTAAAATGTGTGTACAAATTAACCCGATAAGGAATTAAAGGATCATTGTAGATTGGGTACTATATTTGATAGCAATAAAATTAATATACTTTACTTTTACCAAGAAAACTAGAAGCCAGAATGCATAACCACACCCATAATAAATAATTTATGAGTGATGATCTAAAATAACAGAAATGAACCTGGCCTCATTCGGCAAAATTGTTTCCAAAATATTTTGTGCCCCTGTGGTATATTGGGAAAATTGGTTTCAAAATACTTGTATATTTAGAGAAAGTCAACTCATTTCAAGTGACCTGGTTAAGGTCACATACACATACACACACACACCCTCAACCTCCAAGGAACATACGTATCTTATGCAAATATTGAAGATATTTACACTATTGGGGGAAATGTTCATATTCAAATAAACATTTATTTTCCAGGAAAATATTTACTTTGGAAGCAAAGCTTATGGAACTAAGGAGGTTTTAAAATAACACATTGACAGAAACAAAGACTTCAGCCTCAAACCTTTCCATGGAAGCAAAATCTTCCTTCTCAGCAACTATCAGCAATGAGTCTCGCCACATGGATCAACCAGTATGAAGCCCTGTAGTTATTTAGGAAGACAGAAAAAGATAAATATGTAATCTCAGCCCTTGGGAGGATGAGGCGGGTGGATCACCTGAGCTCACAGGTTTGGACCAGCCTGAGGCAGAGGGAGACCTCGTCTCTACAAATAATCTTGGGGTAGGCGTCTGTGTTCTCAGCTACTCATGAGGCTGAGGCAAGAGAATCACTTGAGCCCAAGAGTTAGAGGTTGCTGTGAGCTGTGACGCCAAGGTACTCTACCGAGGGTAACAAAGTGAGACTGTCTGAAAGAAAAATAAATAAAAGAAAGAAAAAGATAACTACTTTCACTTTATTTTGGATTAATGTAAGTGTATATATGACTAGGTTACATTGTTTACATTTGTTAGGTAAAGTCCAAGTTGTAGTTGACTCCTTTATTCATGAGGTATGCCTACATTTGTCCCTGTTGGGTGGAGCTTCCTGAACCTTTCATTACGAATTTACAAACTAATATATGTGTCAGAACAAACCAATTTAAAAATAGGTTAACGAAATATTTGATAAAATATTCATACCTTTATTGCCTGGCTTTGTAGCTAGGAGGCCACCCAAATTGCAAACGACACTGTAGTGATAAGAAACACTGGACTCAAATCTTCTGATTTTGCAAAGTTTCCTCCTGATGATGATTTTTATTAAATAAGATAGTTTGGAGGCTTGATACGGCATATCTTGGTTTACCTATGACTTTGCATGGATTTTCAGCAACTTCAAACAAAGAGAAAGTTTTATGTTTATTAGTTTTCACCTAAAAATATTATGTGAGACAAATCCTTTGAAGGAAAGGCATGATTTAAACCTTTGCTAAATAATGGTAGCTGATGTTTACCGATTGCATACCGTGGGCTATATCTCATAGGAGGTATTTTATATCAATGTTCTCTTTACTCCTTACAAGACAGTTGAGAGACAGGCACTGCCCCTGTTATGCTTGTTTTCAGGACAGAAAAGATTCTATTTCTGGGAGTGCTGGACTTAAAGAAAAGCTGTACAAGGAAATTGGGTAGTTCCCATTACACATTTCCATTTCAGACTCTGGTGAGTCGTGAGTCGCAATGATAAAGAATTAGTTGTTTGTCCTGAGAAACAGAAATTCAGATTCTTCTAAATTTTATGGCTGTCAAGGTAGATGGGTTTCCTCCTATGTAATGTCACACTGTCTAATAATTATGGCTAATGTGTGTCTCACTAACATCAATGAATGAAAATAATCAGAAAGTGACCAACTATGATTGGTCTAAGTTTATTAATATCACAACAAACAATGATGGGTCTCTAGCTTACGACGTAGAGAAAGACAAATGCAAACTGAGGCCTACAGAAGTGTTCCTAAGATATAAACTTTGGGGGAAAGAAAAGGAAAAGGAGTCTAACACCAAAGCGCCTATTTGCTGGTACCAGGTGTTCTCAATAAAGAGCATTTAGAGTCACATATTTAGTATAAATTACATCTGTATTAATCTGAATCTAGATATTTCTAAAAGTTGATTTTACATTAATTATGTGAATTTAGTCTTAAGATTTCTTCCAATGTCTAAGTGCATGGATCTACTTACTTTCATTTAAACTTGCTATGTTAGGGTTCCTAATTAAAGGGGCTCACCCTCACTGCAATTCACCCACGCCCTCACTGTTGCTGTACTAGCCGCAACCATGTGACAACAATGATTGACCTACTTGACAGCTTTCCCAGTCACTGTACATCAAGGATCACAATGACTATTTTAATGACAAAAGGCAGTACAACCAGAGACCAAGAGAAGCCAGAAATTCCCCAAAGTGTCTTTATAACGGAATAAAAATTGTGCAGTGGACCCTTATTAAGTCAGCAGAACCTCAGCTTCCTCAAGCAATTCTATGATAATTGGTGGTAAAGATCAAAAGACAAAGGAGAGAAAAATGCCACGTACTATTTCTAACGCAAGTCATTAAGCTTAGCACAGCATATCTGTGTAACTTCTGAACTGCCAAGACCCGAAAGTTCCTGATCATGTGGTTACTAGCATGACCATCTGTGCTCCTTGGCTAACTTCTGTTCAACCCCAGTTTTGACAGCCATTCTTACACCAAGTATACACGAGCAAAATGAACCGAGCTGTTTATTTTTATATTGTAGTTTTTCCCCTTTATGTTATATTTACTTCCTCATCCTTACCACTCATTCTCTAAATTGCTTATTTAGGGAATTCTTATTCTCCCCATCATACCAATATTCCGTGTTGCCAATCCTGGAGATCCATATGTAGATATATAATTTTGTGAAGTACGTAGATTATTCTGAATTATTGTCGAAGATTGCACACCTGTCACAATCTATTGCAGCTAAAAAGGGAAATATGTGAACATTTGACTCACAATAAGTTTTTGTGGATTTTGGTGTTTTTAAAGTTACTTTCACAGTGATAAGAGTTTCTTTTCAGCATAAGTTTGGGTTATTTCTATGACATGTCTACTGCTAGATATACTGAAAGCACTAAGCACATTCACTGTATCATAGAGGCTCTTAATGGCTTAAAGTAAGAGCAGCAATTCAGGAATCTTTTGACCATTTTGATCACAAAGGAAATATACTCTTTGTACTTTTTTTATAAAGAGCAAGAGTGAACAGAAAAATAACATGTTTTTGAAAGGATTAGGTAGGGAAAATATATCCCATGCAACCACTTTACGATTTAGAAAAGCCAATTTTATTTTCAGCACCCGTGCAACTTACACAAGTATGCATTACATCTTTACTGTTCTTATTGCCCCTGGATGTTACTGTCTTCAGATCTCCCGCAGACCTGGTCATTTTGTAAAAATACTGTATCTGAAAGAATAGTATTTTATTCATGTTTATCACATATATTTCAAGGTCAAGAGAATACAGTCAGTTTGGCAAAAAGTGGCTTTTAAAATGTGAGCTGAAAAAGAAATCTTTTACAAGAATTTTATTCTATTCACTTAAGAGCCATTTAGAAAATAAACCCTACTTTAACAGAAAAGTGTATTTGTTAAATTTTGAAATTTAAACATCTCTATCATATATCCACTGTGGCTGGGTTTCAGGGTTAAACAATCTCGATGTAAACATGCAAATGGTTTTCAGTACCTCTGTTCTGTCTCCTCAGATTCATGTGTATTTTTTTTTTTTGTAGAAAAGAGGGAAGTAAATAAGAAGGGATATTAACTGAGCAGATATGAAAGTGGCTATGTAGCCCCATCCTAATTTTAAGTCACCACATCCAATCCTTCATGCTAGAATTGAGAATGAACTCTACACATTTTCCAGGGTGGATTCCCAGGAGAAAATCGTTTTTTGATAGGCTGAGATTCTGTCTAAAATAAAAAAATAAAAACCAGAAGCGATGTTTTGATGTTTAGGGGAAACAAGTCTAAAGACTAAAACAATGCAGTTTTGGAGAGGGAATCATTTGTAAGAAAGATTAAAAAAAGTCTAAGAAAAATATTTCCTCACTGGATTCTCTGTAAATAATTTAAACATATTCTTTATTTCAATACTGACAATCTTCTGAGCCTATCCCAGTGTTCTTCACCTTGGTTCTTTGGAGAAACAGTAATATTTTAATATGAGAACTACATGGGATAATGTGCCTAGGGCTGGCCAGCCTAGGCTCTGATCACAGCTCTGCTAAGCAGCAGTTCCGTGATACCGGGCACAAAGGGGACTAATGACGCTTAACCCATGAGGCCATCACGAGGGGTAGTGACTTAATGTAGATCAGGTGCTGGAAAACTTTAACATCCGGAAATCACTGGATTTTATAACATTCGTATCACTCGACTTGCTATTTTTCCATCAGGTTATCATTCGTCACTGGCGGTATCTATCCCCCCAAACTAAAACCTTGCCTAATTAAAACAATGTATCTTTAATATAAAAATGTGGTGAATAATGACAGTTGTTTATTTTCTAAGGTACTAACAGACAACTTGTTAACAAAGCTAAGCTGAGCATTAGAATGGATTGTAGCCACAGCAGTGTCACGGAAGGGGAAGCAAAGATGATATTTATATGGTTTTGAGATCCGGGCTCTAGCAAACTAGGACACGTCTTTCAAGAAGGGAAGCTGGATTGGTCCAAGTTTGAAATGTAATTGTTGAGTACTGGGCATGGGGAGTGAGAATCTTGTAATGAATATTGATAGTAAACTGTGTTTTGGTAACTGATCTGTTTGCACAGGTGGGAAAACTATTGTCTCAAAGCATTTCCCAGACATCTTTCTGAAGCAAACACTGAAGTTACTTACAGATTTTCAGGCATTTCCCCTTGCTAAACATTTCTTGGATAAGTAACAAATTCATGTTAATGTCGGTGGTCCCAGTTCTTAATCCTAATGATTATGTCAGATTGATGTAAGTGATTGCAGTTTTCAAAATAGAAAAGTTTACATTATTCATAATATTAAAACCCAGTCTCTACTATTTTAGTGAGTTGTCATTCAGAAGTATTTAATTATGGTATTAATAGCTAGGTCAATACTCTTACATTTGAATTTTTATCTCATATTGTATTATAATTTCCATTTTAATAAAATGATGGAGTTAAAATTTTGAATGACAATTAATTCACCTTATAATTTTATTCTTTATAACTTATCTCATTATTTTTCTTTCAGAAATTTGAGTTGCATTACTAACTTTAGACATTACAAAGTATGCTATTGTGAATATCCTTGGACATAAAACTTTGTATGCAGTATGCTTTTTTTTTATTATTACAAATTCCAATTGAGGACAAAGGTTCCAACTCAAAGGGAATAGGCATATATCTACATAGTATTTCCCAACTGCACTGCAGAAATAGAAGTGTTTGAGTTTACTTAAAGAATGTTTTAGAAACTTAACTAAATGGCCATAGAACCATGGTTCAGAACATTTTATTGACCTTCTCAGAAAATGGTCTTAGAACATTAATAATTCATGCAAGAAGAATCATTTAATTAATGTGTAAACTTTATTGGATTTTGGCCCTACATGACATTACCTCCCTTTGCCAAAAATCTTATTACTAAGACTGGTCTTCAAGGAAATTTTGCATGTTTATGAGAGTGAAATCTTTTACCAGAAAGGTTAGCAAACATAGCAGGGATATTTTCAAAAGTATGGTACATATTATAGGACACATTTCTTAAGTCTTGAGAACAATTCCTGTGTTGTTGAAAAAAAAAAAACTGCACCCCAAAGGATGACTCTTTGAAACAGTCTTTCTTGTTTTAATGTATGTTTTGACTTATTTTTGAAATTTGAATATATGGCTGAATTCGACAAGAGTCTGTTGAGCACCCAGGTGCTGCTATGTGCAGGAAAGTGAATAAATTGTCATCCAGATGTCACGGTGCTTACGTGCAGTATAATCATCTGTTCACCAATTAAGTGGCAGCATTTAGGAGTAAATGATTTTCATCCTTCCATTTTTTTATGTACTATATTGAGGAGCGGCTCTGTCTGACATACTCAGGCAAGCCAGTTGACTCCTACAGTGTCACGGATAGTTTCACTAAGATCAAAATAACACATCGTGTGGTTTCTTGTGGAAACTGCTCGGTAGGGTTTATGCAACGATGCCCCAAAGCTATGAAACTGGCATGCATAAGAAACTAGTATCACTCATGAACAATTCTTACCTCTGCTTTAGAGGTCTCAAGACTTTAACACTATCTTTCAAAATCCTGAGGCATTTTGAGGACTGCAATGCACATTTTTCACCAAACTCTTTAAATTCATAGGCATTATCAGTGGTTTTCTTTCATTTTATAGTGATAGAATTAGTCTATTTCTAAAAGCTGGGTCCTGGTAGAGTAAATTGACTGGCCCCTTGTAAGTGTCAGGTGTCTGAGAATCTGAGCATATGCTTACACCACAAACCAGGAAAACCAGAAATAGGAAGGCATTTCTATGAGACACTACTGTGTCTAGGAGGTAAACCCGGGGCTAGACAGGACAGCAAAACAGGACGGAGCCGACAGACATCAATCGTTTTAATGAAACAGATGCGTTTGTTGAGATAGAATGCCTTGGTGTGAGGAATAGTGTGGTGTGTCCCTGACATTAGCCTGGGAAATTAGCATTTATAAGCTTGAGGTGGAAAAAAAAGTGAAATAGAGCAGACCACAGCTCAGCATGACATGAAGATTCTGAAAATAGAAACCTTAATTAGAATGAGCGGTCAGCGCAGTCCTTAGCTGGCAGCTTCGTAATACTTGACGGGATTTGGGTTGATGGAGAGAGGGGCGCTAGTAGGCAGAAAAGTAATAAAGAAATAGAAGATTATGAAAAAAATGTAAGGAAAGGAACACTCCCTAAGAAGATCTAGCTTGGAGCTCTATTTCAGATGCTCAAATGTGTTGCTCCACTTAATTCCTACATTTATGTGTGCATGTAGATATACCATATATATATGACATGTATAATTATATATACCAGAGGTGCCAAAAACAGCATACACATTTTAAGAGATGTTATCTTTGTATTACTTTGGCTCAAGCAGTAGTTCGTCATAATCAGAAGTGTCTGCATGCTGATGGCAACCACTTTGAACACCTCTTGTAATATCAGAAGTCAAACGTGACTTGTATTCATCTTTTGTCATTGGTATGTACCAAGGATTACAATTTTCATATAGTTTTTTCCTTTCTTAAAATTTGTATGCATTTTTTTTGGCACCCAGTAATTACTCTAGGTGACTCATTATACTCAAAAGTGATGACACATTTTACCCTGGAAAGGGACTTTTTATAGGAAAAATAATACTGATTTTGTGCCAGTGTTCACCAAATAGCTCACCAAATGTGTTTATTAGTATCCTCAGTCCTCCAGGAAAAAACCTCTGAAAACTTTGTGGAATGGTTTTAGCAGATTTTATTTTTCCAATCTTCGTTTTGTGGTTAAAAATAAAAGCGGTACTTGGTTATTAATTTCTCTCCCAATGACTGCATTCACAAATAAATCAGCTATTGTTTAATTATATGCATGATCAGGGCACCCTTCTTGGAATGCCAAATAGATTAAATAGAATATTAGCAAGCATTTTCCCCTAAAGCGTCAGGTAATCATATCCTTGAGATCAGAGTATAGCCCTGATTGCATGATTATAACCTGTCAGTCACAGAATTATATAAGAAATGAGCATTTGGAAGAGGGACCAGACAGATAACAGAAGTGTCTTGGCAGGTCTTTGATCAGCAACAGCAAAGAAAAACCCATGTATAAGCACCTTGCAGAAACTGCACAGAAGGATGACCTTGAAAAGTTCCCAGGGAGCAAGTGATGGATCACAGCATTACCATTATGACTCTGGTGGACAAGTGTAACATGCCGTTGATACTCTTGTCACTTACAGATACTGCTGCTTATTATTGTTGCTTTTCATCGCTTTCTTTGAGAGAATGTAAAATACGCGTCAGCTTGGACTGATTCAGTCCTGACCTCCAGTCCCTTCACCTGACCTTGACGTAGAATTCCTCAACTCCATTCTGCTTTACTTGTATGGGAGAAGGAAGCCATGCTTCAAAGCCACATAGGGACTGCTGTTCTGTTTAAATAGCTGTTACATGAAGGAACTTTCCTCCTCTGGTCTTTTCCTCATTAGCTGTCATAAAGGAACTCTCTGAACTGCACTTGCTCTAAGTTCCCATTATTTCTCTGTCACTGCTTTTTTTGCAATAAGGAAACAGCCACTTGGTTTCCCTCTTGCCCTAGAAGTTAATTCATTTATTGTGGGTGCCGAAAATGAAAATAAAGTTATGCCTAAATAGAAAATGTAGGTAAATACAGGATGTAAGGGAAAGGGTTTCACTTCTCCCCCATTTCTGTGTTTTCATTGTCATCAAGCCTGTTTAATGGCTCTGGACAAACTCTACCAGGCTTGTGGAAGGGCAGCTTAGCATGTTTTTTGTTAGGCTTTGCTCCTTTACAGCCATATTTTTCAGTAGTAGACCCAAATTTTATTTTTCCCATTAAAATGATGCATTTTTGATAAGCATTCTATAAATTAAAACTTATCAACATCGTGAAGAAATGAGGTCAGTGGCATGGGAAATAAACACAGTGCATCTCCTCGTTCTGAGTGCTTCAAAGCACTAAGGGGGACACTTTTTGGATAGGTTGTAATTTTCTTCATTTTTTATTCCTATCCAGAGGCACTGTTTAGCTATGTTGAGACTGATTTATTTATCCTTCCACTCCATGAGGAGCTTTTATTTGATAAACCTCACGTTTAGTTCTGAGGCTGTGCTAGCAGCCAAAGTAAAAATCCAAGTCATTACGGGAAATTCTCATTATAGGGACGAAATAGACTGGTTTTTGTCAAGAACAAAGCTTTTGCTAATTCCGAGACCCAAAGGAAATTTATCACATACAGTGTGCATGATAACCTTCCAAACAACCAAAATTAATAACTATTACTGTTTTCAAACATAAGCTATGAAGTAAAATAAAACAAGGAGTGTGTGTCCACTGAGCTCTGTAACTGTGATTCTCAAACATAAGCGCACCTCAAGGGTTGGTTTAACTGCAGATTCCTGCCCCTCCCCTCTGAGATCTTGGTTCAGACAGTCAGGAGCAGAACACGAGAACCTGAATTTCTCAAAAAGTTCCCCAGAGACATTGGTGGGGCTGGTCTAGAACTACAGTTTGAGAACCCTGGTTCTATGGGGGCTCAACTTTCTAATAATATGTTCAACTTTCTAATAAGCTTTAGTATCTAGATCCCCTTTAAGTGCCTCATAAATAGTAGCTGCACCTGCTGAAAGGTTACACCAGAGCCACTTCTGACCTGCTCTTCTCTCACTTAAAGCAAAAATGTAGTAAATGCTCATGAGCTGCATTTCCACCTTTCTTAATACTAGATGAATTAAGTAATACATAGTAAGTGGATTCAGTAGGATTATAAGCCAACAGCCCCCCAAAAGTCCTGAGTCTGTCTCAGCCTGTCTCAGCCTTGGTCCCCAGCATGCTCCCCAGACCCTTGGGTTAATTCTGAGAACAAGTTTCAGAACGAGGAAGTTCTCTGAGGTCCCAAAGACTCCTAGCCACAGGTAGAACAATAATGAAAACTCACTCAAGCAGAGTTTCCCAGGCTCCTGAGTTTCCCAAGCTACTGAGTCTCCTAAGCCAAGCTGTCTGGTGCCAACCACCATGCAGCAACTCCCCTGAGCCACCAGGCAGCAACCCCCTGAGCCAACCACCTGACTGTAACCCCACCCTGTAACTGGCCATGTTCCACTTTTGTACATGCTTGCTTTGCCACATCAGCATAAAAAGGGTATAAAAATCAGCCTGTACTGCACTTCAGGGCTATTTTCCCTTTGGAGCAGTGACCCGCCTGTGCAGGTGTAATTAATCCCCACCTGATTTATACCTGAAGTGGGGTCCAAGTTTTTCTTATGGGTGGCGACAGTTACAAGAGTAGAATTCGTATGGGTTACTTGTGCCTGTATACAGGCACATTTAATTTAAGGCAATGGTGTTGGATAAACTCTCCCAGTGGAAAATTGTGTAATAACAAACACTAAGGATAAGAACCAGAGATAAAGCTGTTATATGTAAAAAACTAAGATAACACAGCCCTTCTTTCCCCCTCCGCCCCCTTCTTCACCCTCCACTTCTCTCCCTCCCCCCTCCTCCTTCTCATCTTACTATTCTTTTTCCTGTTATCATTTTTACTACAAAGTGAAACTTCAGAGAAAGCACTGTCTATATATAGTCCACAAATAATACAGATAAATTATTGTAAATAAATTTGAAATTTTCATTTTTTGAATCTGCCCAGAGCAACATGGATATCTGTCAAACCCTTGAAATATGGCTAGTGTAAACTGAGATGAGTTGTAGGCACAAAGTCCACCCAGGATTTTGCATAGTTGGTATGAAAATTGAACAAATGCTAATATCTCATTCATAACTTTGTTTTTTGCATTGGTTTTGTGTGAGGTGATAATATTTTAGATATATTTGCTTAAGTAAAAAGATTATGGAAGTTGATTTCACTGGTTTCTTTTCACTTTAATGTCTCTTTTAGAACATTTAAATTATGTATGAGCTTTTATTTTATTTCTGTTGGATATTTATGACTTAAACCTTTAGTTCATTTTAGTCCATTTCAGTCCAAAGTTTTTCACCATTTTGCCAAATGCCAGCGTCAACTTTGACTACATACATAGGCATTAAGTGGGTTGAGGGCAGCGCCGGCTCAAACCACATCAGGACCCCGTGCATGAGAGGCAGCTCTTCATCTTCCATGCACTTTGATCTGCCAAAGGAAGGAAATTTAATGTTTCTTGTTTGATTCATTATTTAGTAGATAATCTATTTAAGAAAACTGTTCAAGAAAATAAATCTATAGAGTTATCTTGTTCTTGACATTTTTCTTCCTATTTTTGAGTAATAATGTTTACACTTGGATATTACCTAGAAATGTAATTTTAAATCTTTATTATACCATGGGGTGAAATTGATAATAGCATAATTCTGGCATTTGGGATAAGAGGACATGTCACTTGCAAGTAAGCGAGAGACACACTGCCCTTAGACTTTTTGCCTATAACATTGGATGTTAGATTTTGAGCAATTCCTTTTTAAAATACTGAAAGAAAATAATTTCTAATAAAATTTTTATGTAGCTAAAATATGCATCCATTGTGAAGGTTCAAAAATCAACAACACCTTGTCTGGATTGCAAGGGCATAGAAAAATTTTCTTCCATGTCACAAGATAGTTACTTGATAAGAATATAAGGTATACCAAGTAAAAAGAAGAAATGAGATCAGACAGACAATGTATCCAATCCAGATCAATGAAAGGAAATCTTGTAAATAATTAGACAGTGAATTTTAAATGCCAAGCCTACAGAGAATAACAATATAAACTGAAAGGGGAAGAGAAGTGGTTTGGGAAGTGGCTCTCCAAGAGTGAAGATCTATCGAGTCAGAAATATGGTAAAGACAATTCATGAAATGCTGAAAATGAAGACTATTTAGAAGTATGAAGTAAATACAATGGGTGTCTAATTTAGAGTTTGGCAGATGTACATCTGTAATAGTATCGTGCTTATTATCATCATATGTATTAAAGTAAAAAATAACTTTACCCTCCCATAGATTCTTTTTATTTGATTAAATTTTCTTTGTCCTCTTTTATTTTATTTTTTGAGATAGAGTCTTACACTTTTGCCCCAGGCTAGGGTGCTGTAATATCATAGCTCACAGCAACTTCAGACTCCTGGGCTCAAGCAATCCTCTTGGCTCAGCCTCCCGGGTAGGTAGCTGGGACTACAGGCATGTGTCACCATGCCAGGCTAGCTTTTTATTTATTTATTTATTTGTTTGTTTGTTTGTTTTTAGTAGAGATGGAGTCTTGCTCTTGCTTGGACTGATCTCCAAGCTAGGGAGCTTAAGCAGTCCACTGCAGCCTCCCAGAGTGCCTGGCCTTCTCAGCCCTCTTCATAGCACAAATCTGTCTTCTTCAGAGATGAGTATTCACCAATATTGGACCACACTTTAAAAATTGTTTTCAAGTGGTTTTATCTTAATTTTAGAGTACCAAAATGTACTTCAAAAAATACAAGATGATGATAAAGAATCAGATATACAGAAAAATACTAAGTAAACCTAAAATTCCACTACTCTAGAAAAAAAATCATTAACCTTCACTGGATATTCATGCAACCTCTATGCTTAGATAGATGATACATAGAATAGATAGATTTAGGTATATGGATATAATGCTTTTATTAAAAATATGCTCATATAGACTAAATTTAAAAATACACTTGTTTTTACTTACATTTAATGAATTAATATGTTGCTATAGAAACTGAGTTGGAGATAAATATTACTTACTCTGAGGAATCATTATTTCTTTAATCATCAGTTAAGGTTAAGATGTTTTGAGGTTTGAGTGGATTGAATGAGAACAGCAGATTTCACTGTGGTTTATAGAGGAGGGGAAGGTGGTTTCCTTGAAGATGGTCATGGATAAGATGAAAAGAAATGGATAGAATAAAGCCATATCCTGGAGACAGAGAAACAAGTATGTTTGGAAACCAGCAAATCAGTAGCATTCTAAATCATGGGTCTGGAGAAAGTCATCCAGTGAGTGGTGATCTTCTTTTTTTTATTTTTATTTTTATTTATTTATTTATTTATTATTAAATTTTAGCTGTGTAAAATAATGCAATCATGGGGTACAATGTTCTGGCTTTATATACAATTTGTAATATATTCATTGAACTGGTTAACATGACCTTCATGGCATTTTCTTAGTTATTTTGTTCAGACTTTTTTTAATAGTTTTTCTTTTTTATTAAATCATAGCTGTGTACATTAAGGTAATCATGGGGTACAATGTACTGGTTTCATATACAATCTGAAATATTTCATCAAACTGGTTAACGTAGCCTCATGGTATTTTCTTAGTTATTATGTTAAGACATTTATATTCTATATTTAGTAAGTTTCACCTTATCCTTCTAAGATGCACCATAGGTGTGATCCCACCAATTACTCTCCCTCCACCCATCATCCCCCCCCCTCCGCCCCGCCCGGGCCCCTTTCCCCATATTCTTGTGCTGTAATTGGGTTATAGCTTTCATATGAAAGCTATAAATTAGTTCCATAGAGGGGTTGAGTACATTGGATACCTTTTCTTTCATTCTTGAAATACTTTGCTAATATTTTCCAGCTCCATCCATGTAAACATGAAAGAGGTAAAGTCTCCATCTTTCTTAAAGTATGAACAGACAGCCTGTTAGTGAAGCTAAGTTACAATTTATTCCAGAAAGAGATAACACCCCCGGGGTGGAGTCAGCAGAGCCTCAGAAAGGGAAATTGCAAGTGTAGTATTATGGAAGGTGAAGCAGAAAGCAAAATTATTTTTCTAAAAATGCATTCTTTTTGCTACTGAGGCTAAGACAAACTTCTTTTTAGGAGTATAGAACCCAAAAGAGAAATTGCAAGGGCAATGCCTGAAAATAAAATGGCAATAGCCTCAATTTTCAGTGGAGAAGAACTAATACCCTAAAGGAGAATTAGTTTTCTCCTCGAGTAATTAGAAAATCATGTGGCCAGCAAGATAAGAACTATTCTCAATACCATTACTACCATCGTTGTTTTTGTTGATACATGAGGTCTGGCAGTTAAGTTTGTAAACCCATCCTAAAATGTGCTACCTACCTAATTGCTGAATATCCCTATGGTTGGTCACCTTTGAAGTACTCCCCTTGGCCATCTGGTCACCATCTGCTGAGCTTGGGTTTAGGCAGATCTTTCAAGGAAGGAGAATTAATATGATTGAACTGATATAATATTTAAGACTGGTGAACACAGAAAAGAAAGGGCTTTGAAATGCTTCTTAATAAGTATGCTGCGGTTGATAAGCAACTCGTTTTTTTACAGGAGAATAGTACAATGTCTTCAATAAATTGATTCTTGCGAATTTTCTAAAACAGCCTCATCCCCCCCGCCCCCGCTTCAGCAAGCAACTAAGTCTTCTTGACATAGCAAGTCTACAGTTTCATCTAAAGACCATTATCAAAGCGGGTTTCTATTCTCGAGAAAGAATGTGGAAGAAATTGAGATGTGTAGCTAGAAAACGGAGTCTAAGGAAAAATGAAAGGAAGAAAACTAACAATTAAAGGGGCATGAAAGAAATCAGGAGGGATTAAAACCTTAGAAACCAGTGGAAAGAGTTGCTGAGCGTGATAAAAGGGAAAATAAAAATACGAACTGATGGATTCCAACTGCAGTTAAAACATGGAAATAATTGGCCATGTTAGAGAGAGCCTTTAAAAGGAAGTCAGATTAAAGTAATTTGAGGAATTAATCATTGAAGAAGTGAAGATAGAGTATTTGAACTCTTGTGAGAATTCAACAGCTTCAAATTAATTTTTGAAGAGGTTTGAGTTCCACATTTTTGAACATTTTTAGTGGCATTAAAAATATAGAGAATAAAATAGCTCAGACCAAGAGAATAGTCTTTGATCATTTTACCCACACTAACAGGAGAATGGTAGGGGAAAAGCAAAGGGAAACTGTCAAAAAACAGTAACTAAATAGTTTTTGGTCAAAGGCAAAGTGTTTACAGAAACAAGTTTACTGGGAAAATATTAGCAAGCAAAAGGCTTGCACAAGTAGTTCCTCCTAAAGTTATTGATCTAAGGCAGTAATTCTGTTTGCCAGTGTTGCTGGCATATTTGGGGGCAAAACTAGATATATACAATGATGAATTTTCTCCAAGAGTACTAAACAAACAAACAAAAAAAACATGCATTCATTTATTAAAACTTTTAATTTTCCTCCAGTCCTTTCTGTTTTTCCCACCCTTGCTTGATCTTAATCTCAGCAAGCTTCCCTTTGAGATAACGACTCCCCTGTTTAAATGGATAGTTCCTCAGTTAACATGCCCGGCTGTGTTCTCAGCTGTATAACTTGCTTTTCAAGAAAGGTGGATTCTGCTTTTTTCTGGGTTTCTGATTATTAATTTTCTAACTCTTTCCTAAATTAGTATGGTTCATGATGCTACCCACAATTCCTGTGTCAGCCCCAGTCCTATGTTGAAGATAATTCCCTTCGTCAATTGATGTATAACATCATTCTTTGCTCTGCAAAGCTCATAGGAGATTTGCATTTAATACACACAACCTATTTGAGTAGTTAGTTGTCATTTCATTTCTTCATCTCATTATCCTTTTTCTTTTTTTGCCCAGAGGCAGAGTCTCATTCTATCACCCAGGCTGGTGCAATCAAAACTCACTACAGCCTTGAACTCTTAAGCTTAGCAATCCTCCTGCTGCATCAGCTTTCTGGGTAGCTAGGACTACAAGTGCATGCCAACACACCTGGATGCTTTTTTTTTTTTACTTTTTGTAGTGAAAAGATCTTGCTATGTTGCCCTGACTGGTCTCAAACTTCTGGCCTTGAGCAATCCTCCTGTCCAAGTCTCCCAAAGCACTGTGATTATAGGTGTGAGTCACTGCACCTGACCTCATTATTCTTTATCCTGTTTCCTGTACATCTTCCTCATCTGAAGAGCATGTGCTGTACCTGTTCTATTCACCTATACATGCCCAGTACACTGTTATGCACAGCAAAGCTGCTCAGTTAATGTTGACTGACTGGCTAAACAGGGGTATGATTAAAATAGTTTGGGAAAACTTATGACAAAGACAGAGAAAATAAAATCTGTGATGATGTCTTGAAGAAGGGAGATTGATCGGGGTGGGAAATGGGACATTCCAGCAAGTGCTATGGGTATAATGATGAGCCAGGGTGACAGGGCCTGGAGTGCATGAGGTAAAGGGCAAAGCACAGAAGTGGGGGGATATATAGCTGGAATGTGGACTGCAGTTTGCACTGAAGGCTCTGAAGGAGCGACCTCCAAGCTATCCAGGCTGTTGACTGAATTTTGTTCTTAGTAGCTGAGATTCCCGGCTCCATGGTGGTTGTCAACCATGGTATAGCCTTCGATCCCATAGGCTGCCACATTCCTGCTCAAGTGTACCATGAACTCCAGGCCTTTTCCTGGTACCTACATCTAAGAGCCAGTCACAGCGTATTACATCCAACTCTTTGCATGTTTCCCATCTCTGAATTCCCCTTCAGAGTCTCTCTAACTCCAGCCTAAGAAATTCTCTTCTTTGAAGGGCATATGTGATTTAGTGGACCTCTGTGGAAAATCTAGACTGATGTCCTTAATCTGAGTTTTGCAACTTTAGTTACACCTACAGAGTCCCATTTGCCACATAACCTAACATTCATGCATTCACAATACCCTGAAATTTGGGTGTAGGCATTTATTTGTGGGGCCAATAATCTCACTACCACAGATGTGACCACAATGGGAGGTGTTAACAGAGCCCGTGATATTTCGCAGTGGCAGACAGGCCGTGAGAAGCCCAGTATCAGAAAGGAAGTTGACAAGTGCCTGGAAAGAGATAGTCAACTGTTACTTATGACATTTTATTTTAATTTTGCAATTGGGGGAGGCTGTTAACTACCTAAAATTTTATTTATTTCTTTAGTTTATATGTCTCAAATCTGTCATTGTTAACTTAGTAATGCACATTGAAATAATTTACCTATAAGTGGCAATTTTACTAATTTAAGTGGTGGCTCTATTTTGTTACTTGAAAGTTTTAGTTTCTGTAAACAATTTTTAATTACTCAAAATTGAATTATTTATGTTATTATTGGAGAAGTGTTATGAGATTATGAATGATAAGCTCTCCTCCTATCCTGTTTGACTTAACAGTTTTGACTTTTTAAATTGGCTGCAAATATATGTCTGCAAATGATAAATAATTTATAAAAACAAGGCAAAAATATGAAAATACGCAGTACTATGCTTCATCTACCACATAAGGTAAATTACCAAGTACAATGAGTTTTAGTCATTGCATATGAAAAGTAACTAATTAATAAAATTAGTTGGGTATTAATAAAATCTAGTAGCATGGTTTGGTCAAAATAATATATCTACACAAGCAAATAAAAAAAATAAATAGTTGGGCACTAATTACCCATCTACAGGTGAACCTGTTTGAATGTGGTCATAGTCACTGGGAAAAAGTGACGTGTGAACACTGCCCAACCTCTTCTGCTCATTGGCCTCCCTATATGGACGGGAAGTGTTAGACGCCCTTCTGTGTTATGTGGCCTAGCTAGTCAAGTCAATTATCTTTCAGCTTACTTTTAATTTAATTCTCTGCCTTTCCTGCTTTCATCTGTATCTGAAGAGAACATATTACCCAGACTTCTTCGCACTCTGTTATCTTGGTATTCAGCCAATGAGAAGCATTTGATGATGATATGAGGGCAGAAGAATGGGAGAAACTGGGGTTCTTTTCCCTCCCCCTCTATTCTCTGTATTACCTCCTTTAAAGCTCTGGATCCCACCAGATAGATTTCCACCAGGTGCTCTTGGTCCCTGGGCTCTGGCTACAAATGTTTCTCTATAAATAATGAATAATTTATGAAAACAAAGCAAAAATCTGGAAATATACTGTAGTATTCTTCATCTAACACACAGCATAAGTTAATAAGTAGGAGGACTTTTAATCGTTGTATGTTATTTCTTTTTTCCTTTCCTTTTTTTATGCTTAAAACAATGAGTTGACGTGAGCTGCGGGAAAGATGTTAAAGGATTCAATCAAATAAGACAAAGTATCCTTTACCAAATACAGGTAAAGGACTTTAACCAGAGCTCAAGTTTTATATTGATGCCTTTTATCCTTCCAGAATTATTAAACTGTGCTGTCTTCGGTAATAAGGAAGAATCAGACACATCCTGCTGTTCAGAATATTTTTGATGTCTACTTTTAGATATTTAATGGCTGGCCCATGGCTACTCAATAAGTCTGGCATGAAAACATATGAAAACTATTACCAGCTATTATTCAGTCTATTACCATTTCAAATGTTCATATCTTGACCAAGTACATACTAATGAAGCTCAAATCTTTCATCTGCTTCCCTATAAATAACTGCACCGTCATTTAAAATCACATCTTTTCCCTCAGTCTCTTCAACAAAGGTAAAAATCCATGTAGTTTTTGATGATACTTTTTCAGGGTGTCCTACAGAAAAAAGAATCCTTGAAAAACAACCATTACCCTCTATCTGATTCATTAGTTCAGCAATTTCTGTGATAGACTCTAATAAAAGGTGTATTGGAAATCAGCACCATGTCAAATACCTTTCTTCTCAGGATGGTTAATTTCTCCTCAACATTCAATTAGTTTAAATGATTTAATTTGGAAGTTATGCTTTGGATACTTTTTAAATTTTAACAAAAATTTGCATTTTTATGGAAAGTAGGTGGTATGGAATATTATTCTGTCTGTTTAAAATCTTACTTAAAAAGCTGTCTTTACAGTTATTTCATATTATTTTGGATGTGCCGAGAGTAATTTTCAGTTTTCTGAGTATTGGAAACAACATACCGCAGGTCAGTTTGGGAATGGATATATTCACCTTTTAAGATAAACACCAATAATTGCACCAAAGATTTTAAGTTTGTAAGTGCTTCTGAGGTGCACGCGAGCGTGCACACACACACACACACACACACACACAGGGATATATTAGTTTATTTTTGCTGATGTAACAGATTACCATAAGTTTAGTGGCTTAAAAAACACCAATTAATACTTTAGGAGGTCAAACATTTGAAATGGGTCTCACTGGGCTAAAATCAAGGTGCTGGCAAGTTTGAGCGTTTTCATGAAGGCTCCGGAAGAGATTATGTTTTCTCTCCTTTTTTCCTTTTCCAGCTCCCAAAGTCTGTCTGCATTCCTTGGTTTATAGCCTCCTCTTGTCTTCAAAGGTAGTCATGGCCATTTACATCTTTTTCACATTGCATCACTCTGACACTGACTTTTCTACCTCTTCCATCTTTTAATGACACTTGTGGTTACACCAGGCCCAAGGGATAGCCCAGGACAAACACCTTAGTATTTGGCTGATTAGCAGCTTTAATCCACCTATCACCCTCATTTCCCTTCATTGTGGAACACAGCATATTCACAGTGTCCAGGAAATAGGACACGGATATATTTGGGGAGGGGGCTTTATCATTTCTGTCTTCCATAAAGGGCATCCATCAGCTACTCTTAAATTAGCAGCTTAATGTGTTTCAGGATAGTTTTTAAAATTCTTGGTCAATTTGTGGTAATTGTAGCATGGTTTATTGTAACATCTGGCCACAAAGGACACCTGTTTAGGGGAACAACAAAATAAGTTGAAATAGACTATATAAAGAGTGGCCCCACCTTATAAAACCTGTGTGCGGGATATTTATATCAACTTCTAGTCACCTCCCAGTGACTTCCTAGAAATACCTACCATAGCCAAAATAACCAGTTCCATATTCCTCTTTTCCGCATCCCTTTTATCCTAGTCCTGCTGATTCTTTTTTGGATGTCACACAGAATACTTAACACATAAGTCTGTTTTGGATCTGTGGTGCGTTTGTACCCAGGCACCATCACCACTTGCCATAGATCTTGTTAATGAACACAACTGCTTCAATTCAACTTCACTTCAAATCTTTATTGCCTTGGTTAACAGATGTTTGTTTCTTTGTTGTGGTCCTCCAAATTCATGCTCCCACACCCTCGCCACACCAAATAGAGCCTCTTCCAGCTCCATTATCTTCTCCTTTGTGTGTGCTCCTTCTTTAACTCTCCCCACTTTGCTCTTTGGCTTTGCCTTCTCAGAGAGTGGTTCTGCCTCTTGGCAGAATGGGGCCATTACAAGCTCTTTCTGGACTCAGAAAACGGACCTCTCCACAGTGACTTAGCGTGATGCTTTCCCAGCATGTTGCTAAACGCCTCATCCTGCAGACTCTGCAGTGTCCGCTCATGAAATATATTCCCCATAAACTCAAAGACTACAGAACAAGTGGACGCTACTACAGGGCTATGGGAGACCTTGATCGCATGTTCCATTTGCTTTTACTTATATGAAGTTTTGTACAAATCTAATCACGCTTTTAATAGCAATTTTGTTGATGGGCAAAAGAATACTAGCCACTGTAAATGGCGTTTAAAAAACAAAGAAAATTTTTAAATGATAAAATGCCCTGCATTTAATCTGCTTTTTTGAACCCTACCTTACTTTTTGTCTTTTGAAGTCTTCACTATACCCTAATAAAGCATGCATGTAGAGACAATAAATTGCTTCATAATAATCTATTGCAAGATTATTATGAGTGTTCCTATAGGAAGAAATGATTTGCAGCATTAAGAAGAACGCTCTGTCATTTGCGGTTCAGAGATTCCTTTCTTCCCAACTTCAATAACACAAGAAGGCTTGCAGCTTACGTGCATATTATTAAAGAAAGATTGTACTGTACAAAGGTACAAACAAAGTTGGTTTTATTCCCTCATTATTGGCAACAGCAGGGGAGAAAGCACAGACCACGTCCTGACTCTGAGATTCACTGGAATGAAGAGCGGGAGAATTTTTTAAGAGCTGGGGTGGGGGTGGGGGTGAGGTCTCCATCGTCCGTGTTTACTGATTGTTTACCCATAAAAAAGCAAACTTTCCCCTTCTTCATCACAAGTGGTAGTTTGCTAGTTTGGAGCCAGGCTCCCATGAGGTTAGACTCCTGCCCTTCCTGTGAGATAAGACCATCCTCAGGCCTGCTGGACACAGTTCAAAGGGCTGGCTCCCAGGTACTTGAGAAAGACATTCCTGGGTTGTAAAACTGACAGAAGGCTTCTGACAAATTTGCATTTCAAAGGGGCATAGAGGGCGGCGCCTGTGGCTGAAAGGAGTAAGGCACAGGTCCCATATACCAGAGGTGGCCGGTTCAAAGGCAGCCTGGCCAAAAACTGCAAAAAAAAATCAAAGGGGCAGAGAAAGCATTTACAATGATACTTTTCCTAAAGGAAATGCTCTAGGAAGAGGGAAGGGAGAGCCCTCTGCGGTTAGGCTAACTGGATCCTGTAAAGGTGAAGTGGCAGAGGTCAGGGCCATAGAAGCCGGGATAAGCCCGTCTAGAATATTGTCAACAGGAAGGCTCAGACAGTACGTAGAAGAAACTTGCCCATGGGGTTTCCTCTCTGCTGTTCTTCCTAGCATTCTCTCCCACTGGGAAAAAGTGGGCCCTTCCTCTTTGTTATGGTGTGAATGTTTGTGTCCCCCAAATTCATATGTTGAAATCTAATCCCCAGTGCTGGTATTGTGAGGTGAACATGCCATGAAGGGCGACCCCTAAATGGGACTAGTGATGACCAAAGGAACCCGAGGGACCCTCCCAGCCCTTTGCCAGGTGGGAGTGGATAGAAAGCCCACTGTGAAGACTGAGGCTTCACTGCGCCCCGAAGCCCCACAGCCTTCAAAACTAAGCACATGTGTATGTGTATGGTTTATAAATTACCCACTCTAGGATACAATTGTTACAGCGGCCCAAGATGACTAGGACATGCTCTTTTCCCAGCTCTCTGCACCGTCCAAGGACACCCTTACTTTCGGGACATTAATCCTAGTGCTGTAGGCTCACAAGTATGTTTGACGGGCAATCATCTGTCCAAGACCATGCCAGATCCTACCAGCCCAAATCTTTGTGCCGCATCTGACTTTCTTGTGAGGGAGGATAGAGAATTCATCTTTCCTTTAGTGGCTAATAAGCATATTATAGCAAAAAAGGTCAATCACCAAGGAATTTCCAAAGATTTCCTTATTATCCAACACAGTGCCTACACAAATATGGAGCAGCAGGACATGCAGGAAAGCCTCAGTCTGCAAGTCTGTTTGCCTTACGCAGAACCATCGGACCCAGTAATCCTCTTAACACACATGTGGACGCTTGGAAGGCAAGTGCTTGCACTCAACAGGATCCCAGAGTCTCTAGAAATGAGCTCTGGAGAAGTGGCAGGAATTCTTGGCTTGTCCTGGCTCCCACCCCCAGGGAGACGCACACTGTCCTGAATGATCAGCTTAGGGTCACTTCAGTTCATCCGCTGAGTGACCGATGTCAGTTCTTACCAAGAGCAGAAAAAGGGAGCACGAAATGCCCAGGAATTCTGCCCAGTGCTTTCTTGGGCAAAATTTCAAACCTTCCTGGGAGTTTCCATCTTGCATTTGCTTTGCTGGGTTATTTCTCTCTCTCTCTCTCTCTCTCTCTCTCTCTCTCTCTCTCTCTCTCATTTGGAAAGGTCATAAACTTAATACCCCAGGGGTTCAGTGTCCTCCTTTGTCTTAGACTTATGAGGAGTCTTTAATTTACATTTAATGGTAAATCTCTAATTCACATTAACTCATGTTTGCATTCTTACCACACACACACACACACACACACACACACACACACACACACGCATACATACATGCAAATAACAAAAAACAAAACCCAACAACAACAAAAACAATTAAAAAATATTCCTAAAACCAACCAAACAAGAACAACACACACATCCTTAGGAAACTTGCTCTGATGAACACTATGGGCTTCCGGGATGACTCCAGCTGCTCCACAGAAGCTGAAAAATTTTTACATTTTTTCCATGCACCTGAAAATAAACCATTTCACTTTAAGAGAGTGGGATGGTCACATGTTACGCCCAAAACATTTTGAGGAACAAAGTTTGGATTATTTCTTGTTTGGAGGAAAATGTCTCTAAAAATGGGTGATAGCAATACTCAAAGAGCCCAAGTAAGCATTAACCTCTGTAAGGAAAGGGTCCCTTTTTTCCTCATGCTGTTTATTTCACTTTACGTTCTTTTCCCCCACTTACCTGGTGGTTAAATTCTTACCCATTCTTCTTCCCTTTTCCTTCTCCTATCTGTAAATAAAGAAGTAATATGAGCCTCAAAAACAAACCACACAAAAGACTATAAGGGAATTTTTGGAGGTAATAAGTAGGTTTAGCAACCTGGTTGTTGTGGTGATAGTATCATGAATGTATTCATATATTCAAACTCATCAAAATGTATATATAAAATATGTTTGATTTTTATATACATTATGTCTCAATAAAGTTTTTTAAAAATCAAGCTATTCTATTTATTAAGGAGGGTGTGTGTGTTTATGTGAACCGGATGGAGGGTAGAGGGTGATGAGAAGACCGGCTTTCATGGAGCTACGCAGACTACTGTCAGAAGGGAACACGTCTACACTGTTGGTGGGATTGCAGACTAATACAACCTTTATGGAAAGAAGTGTGGAGAATTCTCAAAGAACTAAAAGTTGACCTTCCACTTGATCCTACAATTCCATTACTAAGTATCTACCCAGAAGAACAGAAATCATTTTACCACAAAGACATTTGTTCAAAAATATTTATCCCAGCTCAATTCACAATTGCCCGGTTGTGTTAGCAACCCAGGTGCCCAGCAACCCATGAATGGATTAACACACTATGGCATATGTAGACCATTGAGTACTATTCAGATATAAGACAAGAAGGAGACTTTACATCATTTACGTTTACCTGGATGGAGTTGAAACACATTCTTCTTAGTAAAGTATCTCAAGAATGGGGAAAAAAATATCTAGTGTACTCAAGACTAATATGAAACCCACATATAGTCAGCTACAAGCCCACCTGAATGAAACACAAATACCGTCTAGCAAGGGGGAGGGGAGATGAGTGGAAAGGGAGGGGGGAAGAGGGAGGACAATTGGCGGGATCTCAGCTAATGTGCACAGTGTGAGGTGTTCATCATGCCCCCTGGGTGAAGGGCTCGACTACAATGTGAACTTTATCTGAGAATTGAAAACAAAGCAACCTAAAAATTTAGACGCTCTTATTAATTTGAAACTTTTAAAAAGGGTGAAAAAAAAAAACAACAGAAAATCCATAAAAACAAAAACAAAACAAAACTAATTAGGATGATGTGAATTACCTGCATTGAAAGCAGAAATCCACAGACCTTCAGAGAAGGAGGGAAGGAGTTGGTTTCCTGAAGACACATATTTATAGACAAGGTTCCTTTCTGGTTGTATCACAGCACTGTCCTTTTTCTTTTTAAAATGAGAACATCAACATCTTATTTTTAGGCAGAGAAGCAAATTGAAGGTAGGTAAAAAGCTCAAGCACATTTCTGAAATGAAATTTGAAAAGGCGTTTTTGGGTAGAAAGCAAATGAAGACATGGCTACATCATTTAATTTTAATTTTTTCCCACCAGCCGCAATCTAGTCAGCATGTTTGGATTTTTTATAGGCTTCAAATTGCACAATATTTTTAGGTAGAGGCTAAAAGGAGCAGAAACAAATTTCTGCTACAGGTAAATGACAATTTTGGCTACCATGACCTCCCACATTGTATGCTGTGGACACTAAATACTTTTGTTATTGTTTTAGTTAATGAGCAAAAAAACAAGAGTCAGGATCCAATTATAAGCATATGCTAATGAAGGTGAATAGTCTCAATTAGTCTGATGGGAGAATGAAAGAGTGCATCTTAAAAATTATCTTAATTGTAAATCACTACATAGCCATCATACATATTGACTCAGTATCTCTATCTCATTGCAGGCTAAATTGTTGAATTTCCATGTCCCTTAGCTTGAAATGCAAAGATTAGACCTTGAAGTTTGTTAATTAAAATTAGAGCTCAATTAAAATTTTAATATATTTAATCTGGTAGTGATAATGGACCCAAGGTGAAGGAGGGTGATGTTTTCCCAAATGCCTGCAATAAAAGGGAATTAGGAGGTGTTACTAGAGTTGCCTTTCGGAACAGTTGCTGATAGCCTAAGGACAGCATGGTGGTGCAGGGCTGGGTGGTGGCCCAGTGGCAGCTCTCTAGAAAGTTGAGTGGGGTTTTCAACATTTAACTGCACTAAGGCAGCTTTGCATGACAACAGCGATGAATGATATGGCAGGGAAGTGTGTGTCTAGTAATGTCTCGATAGAGCTTACACATCCCAGTGAAGTTGATGGCACACCCTCCTAGGTGGTTTGCATTTGCTGAAGAAGATGAAAGAGGATGCTTCGACATAAAGCTTCAATAGTTATTTAAAGAAAATGTTTTGTGGTTGTCTTCTGATTATATGTTTTTTAATGGAAATTTGGAAAATACACACTGTATGTATTTTTTTTAATTAAAAAATTAAATCATGGCTAAGGTCTAAAACACCATTAACATTGGGCCTTAGGTCAAACTCTTTTTTAGTACACCATTATCTCTCCTCTCTCTCTCTCTCTCTTTTTTTTTTTTTGGCTGGGGCTGGGTTTGAACCCACCACCTCCGGTATATGGGGCCAGCGCCCTACTCCTTGAGCCACAGGCACCGCCCTCCACCATTATCTCTTTATCACCTTTGAGGATCTGTTTTTTCTACATAATGGGGATAAAAATAGAATTGCAATCAGCCTTAGATGATCCCCCACTGGGATACGTCTTCAGTGAACTACAGATGTGGCTTTTCCACAGCCCTCTGGACGGTGGGCCATTTCCTTTCCACGTTCTCTCTTTATTCCATGTACCCGCTTCCAAACCACATCCCCTCTGTCTTTCTTAAAGATATTAACCTCATGTTATGAGCCTTACCAGGCCCCTGCCCTCCTCGCAGCAATCTCTATTAACCCAAGATCATTCCTTTGGTTCTCTGGAGACTTTGGCTCCTGTCTCCCTGTGTCACTCTCCAGGCCTGTCTTAATTCTTGGCGATTTTGAGAGTCAGTCACATCATATGCTGTCCTCGGCCTCCTCTATGCTAAGGAATCTATACTTTTGGCTTCTCAGCTCTCATCCCCACAGTCATACCTTATAAATCCTGTCATCACCTGTAACTACATCTCAGTCTGTGCCCTTTTGTCTTTCCCCATTCAATCCCTCTAGGATGTCAACATCAACGCGTCTTAGCTCTCTGTTGGGCACACAAGTCTTTAAAACTGTCACTTTTCACTGCTCTTCATGTCTACCATGGCTTCCTCCTTACTCACCTTAATTTCCATCCATCAGTCCATTCATTCACTCATCATTCATTCATTTACTCAACAAATGTTACTTTGTTAAGTGGCCCCACGTGGAACACAGATAGAATGTGGGGGGTGGCAAATAGAGAAAAGAACCATTCTAGAGACAGGCTATGTTCACGGAAGACAAGTATCTGTGCTCTGATACCAGACACTTAAGATGACAAGCAAATTAAATGTACACTTGAGCAGTGCGTCTAGTGGGAAAAACAAAGCAGATATACAGGCTGTTCGGAGTAGATTTTATACGGCATGGCCAGGAAAGGCCTCGGCAGCCTGCAGTATTGGAGTGAAACTTGGAGAAAGAGGACAGAGAGGAGCAGGGAGCCACAGAGTTATTAAACAAAGGGAAGAGTAAGTGCAGAGGCCCTGGGTTGGGAGCAGGCCTGGAGTGTGCAAGGCACAGGTCAGGGTGTCTGCAGGGGGCTGGGTAAGAGGGGGTCATACTGGTGATGGCGAGGAAGGGATAGTGAAAGTGATGCACAGTCAACATTTAGAGTCAAGACTGAATTCAGACTCAACTCCACGTGATAGTGAAAGTGATGCGCAGTCAACATTTAGAGTCAAGACTGAATTCAGACTCAACTCCACGTGCCTCTTTCTTACCACCCTTACTTGATTCAGCCACAGCCTTGTTAAATACAAGTCTGTCTACACAGCGTGCAGCTGTGCAGCTGAGCTCCGCCAGAGGAGTGCATTCCGCCAGAATGTTAACTTCACGATGACTCCCCTCAGATAAGCTCTTGATGCTGCCAACCACTCCCTCTGCCCACACACCACACGCCACACGTAAACATGCTCACGCTTGATCTTCAAAGTCCAAATCAGAGGTTACCCAATGCTTCTTTCTGTAAACCAAACACTTCTCGGATGATAAAAGGTGAATTCTGGGCCTAAGTGCATGTGCACAAGTAAATGTCGGGTATCTGCCTGTGGAATTTTTCTTCTGGTTTCTTCATTGTATCTAATCAAGCGAAAACCAAGATTGTCATTTGAGAACAAAAATGGGGAAATGAAAGATAGCAACACCAGAAGTGGCATTGCTCCAGCCTCTTCACCCCCTGTAAGCAAAGATAATCATTCTTTCTTCTTCTGTGGAAAAAGAATGCAATTGCTCACCAGAAAGCACCCAGTTAGTATAAGTGAAATGTTCCCAGGGGAAAAATAACGACCTTCCGCCAATTCAAGGTGAGTCACTTCCCCAGTAAGAAATGGCCTGATGAGAGACCACGTGTGGAGGGTTCATGCAGGGATAAAACACGTGGACTTCTGTTTTAGTCCTGCCTGATTTTTAATCTTGACCCTCTCACTTCAAACTGAGACTCAAGATTCTCATCTGAAAATGGGGGTAATCGTGGATTATCTTTTGTAAGAACTGAGTGATTAACACATGCACAGATGCTAGTATAGGGCAGGGCACAGGGGAAACATTTAATAAACAAGGTTCAGCAACAGCGTAATCTTCTAGGTATGTACTCAGCCAGGCAATTAAAAAGAGTCAACAGAGCTTTCTACGATGTATTTTCTGCTCCAAGTCTCCATTTGCCTCATCACAGAAAATGTCACTTTTATCAAGTCAGGGTAAGCATCCACTTCAGGGCCGTGGGTTTCCTGCACTCTCCTCCCTGGAATGATACATCGACGAGGCAGACTTAGGTCGACAGGACGGGGGAAGACTCTGCCTTGTCTGCAGTGGCAGCATCTGAAATGCACCAGCTGCCGATCTGGCCCACGTGCTCGGAGAGGCTCCCCCACCAGCATCTGCTGGGCTCTCTGCCCACTTGCCCACTCTCCAGTTAAATGGTCCACCCTACTCTCCAGCCCCAAATCAAGATATTTTATGTAAGCTTCCCCTTCTTTTTCCCGGACATATACCAACACGCATTACCGCTTTCAAAACAATCCTCCGAATGCACCTACCTTCATCTCAGGCCCCTGCCCACTGGCGTCGTATCACCTCCTGATGGGTTGTGCTGTCTGCATTCTCCCTCGACAACGTCCCAATTCCTCACAGTGCAGTCGTGTCGATCTTTAAAAGGCAGAAATTAACCGTATCAGTCTCCTCCGCAAAGCCCCTCACCACCTTCTCCTTTCATGTAGTATAAAATATAATATCCTTTCCCTGGTGCACAAAGCCTTACCTGACCCAGCTTCTACCTCATCTCTCTGACTTCACTGAGTATTAGCCAACCTATCAGGCACATCAGCTTCCCTGTTCTTACTACACTAAGCTCTTCCATAATGTAGGAGCTCCGCATCAGCAGTGTCTGAGTGGGCCCTGCCCCCAGTCTTGGCCAGGCTACACTTTCAACAGATTTCTTCCTTCCACTTCAGCCTAAATACCACCTCTTCAGAGACACTGTCCCTGACTAACCAATCTAAGGCATCTGGTCACCTCACTTCCTATAACCTCTGATAGTTTACTTCCATGAATACATGTTTTCTTATTGATTTATGTTCATCTATTTATTGTCAATCTCACTGAACTAGCTATATAATGTCTATCCTATACAATTTATGCTATGATTTAGTGCAGGGACATTTTCAATTTCCTTCTTACTTAATTTCCATCACATAATAGGTGCCTCTGAGACTCGGGTTTTTAATAAGCATGTAGTGGGTATAGGAATGAATGGAATTCTCCCCAAGATAAGTGACAGGAAACTAATCAACAACAGATAACATCTATGTGGAACATTTTCCCATTGACTGACTACAGTTGGTAAAATAATTTTTGTTAATTTGACAAAGAGTATGTAGCATTTTCTTGTTTTATATGCATTGCTTTTATCAATCTTCTAATTTTATCTATATTTTAATGACTATTTATATTTGCTCTTTGGTGAATCTCCTATTTTTCATTCAACAATTCTCTTACCATGAAGCACATAATTTTTAATTATAAGACCAAACCTATGTAACTAACCCCATAGTTTATGTCCTGTATTTGTGAATAGTTTTTACTCATGTATCCTACTGGTCTTTATTGTCACATGATGTTTGAGATATCATTTTGAATTTTATAATCTTAAAATGTGTCTTTTTAAAAATATATATTAGTTTATTCCTTTACCAAATATCTACTGACCAGATTTTGTACTCTAGAAATTTTAGCGAATGACAGCCATAAAGAAAATAAAACAGATAAAAAAGGAAAGAGGCTAACTTGATCCCAGTGGGATGGGGAAATTGGGCAGTCAGCAAAAGCATCAGGAAAGAGTTGACATTTGAGGTGAGGAGGAGAGGAAGAGAACGAGGCAATCCTGGGAGTTGGCATCATGTAGCAGGCGAAGGGAAGAGTAAGTGAAGGTGTGAAGAGCTGGGCATATTGAAGGAACAAGGAAGTCAGAGTGTGTGATGGTCAAGTTACACTCAGTGGTGTACGGGACTGAAGAGAAAGGTAACGGTGGGACTTGGGGTGGGAAGGGACAGAATCTTGCAGGACTTTGTAAATTATGTTTAGAAAATCATATGGTAAAATCTAATTGCATTTGGAAGATACTAGCAGCATTTTAAACAGAAAAGTAACATTTGTGATCTAACGACATTATTGCTTTTAAATGAACATGAAACATAGGCTATAGGATGGATGGGGCAGAAATAAGCAAGAAAGCAGCTTGTTGAAAATATCCAGATGAGAGGAGATGAGGTCTCAGTCTAGGAGGGGAGCAAGGGAAGTGGAGTAAAGGTCTTATTTGAGATACACTTGGAAGGTAGGGACAAGACTTCCTGTAGGGTTGAAAAAGAGTGAGAAAAATTACCCAATAGACGACAACTAACAAAAAAACTGAGAATGAAGTGGGTGTGTTGAGACATGGTGGTTTGGCATCACTAGAGATGGCTGCCTGACACACAACGGGATTTGATGAGTGCAGGGGTCCTTTTACCAGATGGCTCAGAGAACTGCTTCATCCAGGGGGGCTGCCTTTGGGCATCACCAGGCCATAGAGTGATGCTGGAGTGCCAATGCCTGCAAGATGAGCAAAGCTAAAGAAGAAAGTTCTAGAGCTGAGACTTAGGGCAAGTGGTCAAGGAGGAGGTGACACCACAGTGGCTGTCCTTCATCAAATGCTCCCTGTGCTTGTGGTTTAGAAGGCTGTGCCTGTTCTTAAATAAGGTAACTATCACTATTCTCTTCCAGTTCCTGTATGTGGTGATTCATTCACTCTTCCATGTATTTTATTCAAGAAAATGTGAGATGTATTTCTAAATTCATGTATCTTTTCCAATATAAACCCATCGGTCTGGGACTATTTATGACAGATGTACCATATTCTCACTCATTTGAAATGACAATATTTTTATAAATTTAATTGTTATGTGTATTTGAGCACAATTTTGGCCTTCCTTTTCTGTTCCACCCTTCTGTCTATTCAAGCACCAGTAACAAACTTTCATTTATGGTAAAATTGTAATTCTTTTCATTATCTGTTTTTGCAGATCCTCAATTACTGATATTTCACAAACTGTTCTTTGTTCTTTATCTCCATTTATTTTTTAAGTTAAATATCCAGATCATCTTACAGTTTATCAAAAAATACTCCATTAAATTTTTAATAATGTATGTTTATTTATTTATTTATTTATTTATTTATTTTTTGAGACAGAGCCTCAAGCTGTCACCCTGGACAGAGTGCCGTGGCATCACAGCTCACAGCAACCTCCAAATCCTGGGCTCGAGCGAGTCTCCTGCCTCTGCCTCCCAAGTAGCTGGGACTACAGGTGCCTGCCACAACGCCCAGCCATTTTTTGGTTGCAGCTGTCATTGTTGTTTGGAGGGCCCAGGCTGGATTTGAACCCACCAGCTCAGGTGTACGTGGCTGGTGCCTTAGCCACTTGAGCCACAGGCGCCCAGCCTGTTACTTTACTTTAAATAAATACCCTTGAAAAAAAGTCAGATATTGGCAACATTTTTCTTTTAAGAAGAAATCTAGTCTATCTCTTCAATTATTCAAGCCTTTTTTAAATGTCCCTTCAAAACATTTCTAACCCCATTCACATATCTCTCCACATTTAGTTTTTACTGTTTATTTCACTTCTGTTCCCAAATTTTTGATGTTAACACCATGCAATAAAACAGCCTGATGCAAAACCATTTTGGGAGATAGCAGAGGGAAAGCTGAAGAAGTCTCTTCACTATGAGGTTTTACAAAGTTGTGAATGTGAAGCAGTAAGTTATATACATATAGAACAGTACCATAGGAAAAGTCACTCTGTAGACAATAACACAGGCTTGACACAGATTCCTAATGTATTCTTCCGAGAATGCCACCGACAGCTGTGTGACCAGGGCAGTGCGTTTACCTTCACTCAAAGCTGGTTTCCTTCTAAGCAAAATGAACCCAGCTGTGGCTTACGGTTTTGCTGTGGACAGAGCAGTCACGTGTGCCAAGCAAGGCGTATCAGACCTACACACAGTAAGCCCTCAGCAGCATTAGTTCTTAACATCAGAAAGCTTCTCGGAGACATAATTAGCACAAAGAAGAATTAGAATGTTGAAAAACATAACATCTCTCTAGCTGTAACGATTCCCCTCATCTTCCACTCTATGTCTTCGAAAGACTTCATTTTAAAGCATATCTCTTTGTAAACATGGCATTTTGGCATCTTGTTAGTTTCCTGTGGCTGCTATAACAAATTACTACAAACTCCATGCTTTAAAACAATTTTGTCCTCTCATCTATCTGGAGGACATGAATATAAAATCAGCATTCCTGGGCCAAAATTGACCTCCTAGTAGGGCCGTACTTTCTCCAGAGCCTCCAGGGAAGAATCTGTTCCCAGGGTTTTCCAGCTGCTGGTGCCTGCTGATATTCCTCAGCCTGTGGCTGCGTCACTCCAGTCTCCACGACCTTCACTCCTCTGTCTGCTGTATGTTTAAATTTCCTTCCTTCTGTAGGATCAAATGTCCCTCTGGCCCCTTCTTGTAAAAATACCTGTGATTACATTTGAAACCCACCAGGATGATCCAAGATACTGCCTCAAAGTCAAGACCCTTTGTTTAATCATATCTGTAAAGTCTGTGATATGATTTTAGGATTCCAGGATTAGCACTTTAAGTCCTTGGGGCCCAATATTCAGTCTATCACATTCATGTTCAGCTAGAGTCCATGTAAAACCATACACAAATACTGTTAAGAATTGAAATTGAAATTGGAAAAATCTTTATCAAAAACTCAAAGAACATTTTTTCATAGGTTATATGTTTTGATCATTTCAAACAAACCCTTCTGAACTCTAAGGAAATGGCCGAGTAAACATTGTTGTTCTGGTTACAACTTGAGGGGGTTGGAACCGGGTGGGGATCTTAAATACTCCAGGGCAGATGGGTGCTGTGCTTCAAGAAAATCAAAACCTGATGCCACAGAAGCCAGTGTGTTTGACTTTGTTTTCCAACTGCAAATACTTTCTGGAACAATTCATTCAGAACTTTGGAAACACCACACAGTGGAGTCAGCAGAAGGCAGACACAGTATGAAGTGTGGCTGTCGTCTAAGCCTCAACCCAGATTTATGGTTATTCTGCCACCCAAAGCTTCCAACCTAACAGGAAGTGTAGAAACATGGCTCCTGACTGGTTTCCATTGTAATTCTGGAAATGACAGAACAGCCTCAGTGTCACCTTATTGAATCTGGAGACACTGGGCACACGACGGGAGGACTGTGTGGTCTGTGGGGTGAGACGGGAAACAGTTTTTGTATTTCTTACTCACTGAGGGACATTGGTGTGGACTTCCCAAGCTGTAGGAAGTGGAGTGACAAAACCTTTCAAAAAGAAAGCTGGAGAGAGAAACAAATGTGGATTTTGATACTTTTCCAGGGAGAATGATAAAATTAATAAAGTTTACAAACATCACGAGCCCATGTTACTCTTGCACACAACATGCTTGATTTTAGGTTGGGGAACTTGGGGGAAGCAGTGATGGGGACGCTGAGTGCCCTCGGATGGGGGAGGTGGGATGCCCCCTGCAGCACATGACCACTGTCATGGACCAAGGAAAAAGCCTCCCACTCCTTCTGGTAACCCCCTAGAACTCCATACAATGCTGAAGAGACCTCGCCTTGCCAAACAGTTGGGATCGAACAATTTTCTCTCCCTAGTGATGGGGTTTTAAAAGAGGTTTTAATTTTATTTAGGAAACAACCACATGATGTGAGCTTTTTGAACTACAGTATTATGTTTTAAGCATTTACGTGCTGTATAGGTTTATAATAAAAGTTACAAAACTGGGAATGATTACTTTTCATAAACTCAATCTTGGGATAAAGACAGATCTTGTAACTTTCCTCAAGTAAGTTTCAGTAAAATTAAAACTCTCCAAAACAGGACATCTTGCCATAAACAACAAGCAGAACAATTTGTGCAAATTTTTTCCATTTGTATAAAATGGAGTTGAGAGCATTTATATGCAGCTTCTTACATGTGGACAAAATACCTGTTTAGGACATGCCCATGGCCCTTATGACACTTTTCTTTCAAGAAGGGACACTGGTGGCTGGGTGCAGGGACAGAGGGAGAACTTCACGGCCCGATTGCTTTAACGGTGGTGGTTAGACAAGTCTTATTGCTGAAGAAAGCACAGAGGGCCCTGAAGACAATGCTTACTCATTTTCATTTTCTTTCTTTTTTTCTTTTCTTTGGAGACAAAGTCTTACTACGTTACCCTCAGTAGAGTGCTCTGACGTCACAGCTCACAGCAACCTCAAACTCTTGGGCTTAAGCAATTCTCTTGCCTCAGCCTCCCAATCTGGGATTATTTTCCAGGGAGAATGATAAAATTGATAAAGACTTTTCTAGATCTTTAATCATGGCAGTTAAAGCATGCCTCACAGCAAGGAGACTGCAGAGGCTGGGCACGAGTTCCAAATGTGTTCCCTCCATAGTGCCGTACCAGACAGGCCTTTCTCTCAATTCAGGGACCTCTGACGTGAACAACTGGGAACTTGGGAGCCCCAGAGTCTTGACTGGGGCTTCTTCTCCCATGCTTATCGTGTAGGCATTTTTTTTTACTGTGTAAACAATCTCAGCAACAGCTCACTGAGATGCCTGGCTCCTGATTTAAAACCTGGAGGTGATTTTTCATGTCTGACCACAGGAGGTGACAAAGGCCTTCCCTGGCAAAGCTGACCGGGAGAGCTGCCCTCCTGACACCAGGCTGGGTGCACAGCAGCGAGTGACAGTCTCTGAAGGGAACTGCAGTTTGGGACTCAGGCCCCCTGGCTGACCACGCTTGCAAATGATTGCATTCTGAGTCACAGCACCTTGTTCCCAGGTCTCTTGATCTGTGACTTTGTGCAGAGCCCTTCTTCCTTCTTCTTTTTTTTTTTTAATTGTTGGGGATTCATTGAGGGTATAAGAACCAGGTTACACTGACTACATTTGTTAGGTAAAGTCCCTCTTATATTCCTGTTTTGCCCCCAAAAGGTGTGACTCTGCCAAGACCTCCTTATGGAATGAGGAACGAGAAGACTTGAAGATTTTCCCCGTTTCTCGGCACTTTTCCATTCCCCGGCCTCCCTCCTTACTTTCACCACAGCTTCAGGGTTTTTTTCCTTCTTCCTGCCTTCCTTCCCGCCTGCCTTCCTGCCTGCCTGCCTTCCTTCCTTCCCTCCTTCCCTCCCGCCTTCCCTCCTGCCTTCCTTCCTTCCCTCCCTCCCTTCCTTCCTTCCTTCCTTCCTTCCTCTATACATAGATCATGAACACATTTATGCCTTTGTGGGATTCAATGTGTTGATTATTTGTATAAATAGGAATGCTTACATCCTACTAATTAACAGCTTTCACCTCATTTACTTAATCACAGTGTTAAGACATTTGTGTTCTAAACTTGACAGATTTGACTTGTACCCTTCCCATATGCTCCCTAGGTGTGGTCCCACCATTAACCCCGCCCCATCGAAACATCCCCCTCCCTTCCCTCCTTCACTCTAAGCTCTAGTTGTGATTCATCTTTCACAAAAATATGGAACGCTTCACGAACTTGCATGTCATCCTTGTGCAGGGGCCATGCTAATCTTCTCTGGATCGTTCCAATTTTAGTATATGTGCTGCTGAAGCGAGCACACCGTCAGGGTTTCTAAACCCGCCAGAGGTTCAGGCTCATTGAAGGCCCTCTGCCTCCATGCTGGATCCACCTGGCCCTGAACCGACGCAGCGCTCTGTGGTGGAAAATGGAATAGGGGAGTTGGCCCTGCCTTGGTTTTAGACTCTTGCTTACAACATGGATTAACGTTTCACTTTCATCTTGCTGATTTAACTGGCCACTCTAAACTCTAGAAGATCAGTCTGTCTCTCTCTCCTAGCTCATGTCAGCTTCTGAAACCCACTGGAGGTCTTAGAGATCAGAGATAAGTCATTAATCAAGAAATAATGCTGACAAGCTGGGACAAAGAACCTCAAATCTCCTGGGACCCCTGGTGACAGCACCACTCCATCAGGGATCAGTGTCATGCAGACCCTTCAGCAAAGCAACTTAGGCCAATTCTTGAATGAACCTTCACATTATAATGTATTAGTACTTTGGTGGCTTCTTTTTATCTGAGACAGGGTCTCACTTTGTCACTGTTGGCAGAGTGCCGGGGCATCATAGCTCATAGCAACCTCAGAGTCTTGGGCTGAGGTGATCCTGTTGCCTCAGTTTTTCATTTTTCATCAAGAGACGTGGTCTCACTCTTGCTCAGGTTAGTCTCAAACTCCTGAACTCAAGCAATCCACCAGCCTTGGCCTCCCAGAATGCTAGGATTACAGGCATGGGCCACCATGCCCAGCTTTTTGGTGGCTTCTTAAAATTTTTATTATGTTTCATGTCACGATCTTAGTGCATACACACGTTTGTTTACATACTTTGTTTTTGTACAGATTGAGACAAAGTTATAAGCATGCCCTCTCCCTAGATAATGTGCACTGTACCCCAAAGGTGTGAATTTACCCATCCCTTCCTCTCCCCTCCCCCAGCTGATTTTCATTGAGATTTCCTTCAATGGGTTCACTTAAGTGGTGATCAATTAGTTCCCATTTAGTATTGAGTTCATGGCTTTCTTGCTCCAATCTTGTGATGTTTCACGTAGAAGAATGGTTTCCAGTTCCATCAGGTTGTCACGAGAGATAGTAGGTCACCACTTCTTCTGGCTGAGTAGTATTCCATGGTATGCAAACACCACATTTTATTAATCTATTTCTGCATTGGTGGCCCTTGTGTTTTTCCCACTTCTTTGCAATTGTGAATTGTGCTGCTATAAACATTCAAGTGTAGGTATCATTTTTAATAGCATGACCCTTTTTTCCTTTGGGTATATTCCCAGCAGTGGGATTGCTGAATCAAATGGTAGGTCTTCATAAAGTTCTTAGAATTATCTCCAAATTTCCAAAGAAGATGTCCCAGCTTGCAGTCCCATCCACAGTGTATGAGAGTTCCTTTGTGTCTGCATTCACGCCAGCATCTGTGGCTCTGGTACTTTATGATGGGAGCCATTCTTGCTGGGGTTAGGGGATATCTAAATATAGCTTTGGTTTGCATTTCCCTGATGATGAGAGATGTTGAGCATTTTTTCCTTGTGTTTTTTGGCCATTAGTATCTATCTTCATTTGAAAAGTTTGTTCATGTCTTTTGACCAATGTACATTTTTTTATCAAAAATCAGATGGGAAAATGAGGATGACTTTTATCTTTGGGTTCTCTGTTCTAATCCAGAAGTCTCTGTCTCTGATTCTGTGCCAGCATCATGCTGTTTTGGTTGCTAAAGCCTCAAAGTACAGCTTGAAGTCTGCTAAAGTGATCCCTCCTGGTTACATAAGGTTGCTTTGGCTATTTGGGGTCTTTTCTGGTTCCCTATGAAGTGTAGAACTTTTTTCTAGATCTTCCAAAAATGGCCTTGATATTTTAATGGGGATTGCATTGAATCTTTAAATCATTCTGAAGTTCGCAATATAAGGTTTTGTGAAAATCAGGGTATGATTAGGGAAGGAGAACTACCATAATGAAATAAGAATTTGCACAGTTGTGCAGGAATTTGGATGAAGGGACTGAACAGAGGAATTAGTGGGCCAGAGAAAATCATGGATGGGTAGGCATGACAAGACTGGAAGCCAGGCATGCCCCGCTCTGCAGTGAAACTCCTGATGAAGGGACCGTTGACTGCTGCAGACCTCCTTGGAAGGCCACTGCCCTGGGGCCTTTGCACTGGCTGCCATCCCCACTTGGAGTAACCTTCCTCCTACACATCCACATGACTCGTTCCTTTTTTCCTTCCCACTTTACTCAGATGGAAACATCTTCTCAGGGCACTTATTTAAAACTGTAACCCAATCTTCTCACTTTTTCTTTTGTACTTATGTTTTCTTCATATCACCACCATTGTTTAACATTCAATATTTGACTCATTTATTTTATTTCCTATCACAATGACAGGGATTTTCATGTGTTTTGATTCTTGTTTTATCTACTCTGCCTGGAGCAGTATCTGAGACATGAGGTTTCTCACTAAGTATTACACTTAATATTTATGCGGATGTTATGAACAATGAAGTTATGCAAATGATTCTTAGGGAGTTTATAGGCTTAGAGAAAAAAAAGCATCTATTTTCATGACCTTTTAAAAAATACAGCACCAGTTTGCACCCAAAGATACATAGCTTGCCCCAGGTAGAATTAATAAACACTATAATGAGCCTGGCCACTCTGTTGCATTTGTTATCATCCCTAGATATGAAGTTCTAGAGAAAATATGATTATATTATAATTTATCACTCATGCATTTTTAAAACAACCAGTAGAAAGATAAAATAATGATGCGTGACCCTTGTCTCATTTTTATTCCTGACCTTCAGCTTTGAGTTTCTGAAAAAACTAGAGGAAGAATTGGTAAGAGGAAGTGATGCTTGAGTAAGTGTGGTTCAGTCTGAGTGACTCAATTGTTACTTAGTCTCTGGAAGTAGGATCACCTATAGAAGTGTCTCTTTTATGGATGAGGACACAAGGCGGTCAATTGGTCATTCAGCAATGGGTTAAGAAAGTGATTAAATGTTGCTGACCCATTTTTTAAAAAATTTTCTTCTATAATATTCTTTACCCCAGATAGATTTACTCTGGAATTTTTTTCTATGGCTTATCTGGGTTATATTTTTATGGTAACAAATTTAGGTGTGCAAAAGGCAAATTGCACAACTTAGACCCATTTCCTTGCTGTGGGCTCCGACACCCTCTTCTGCTCCTGTGTCCACCTGCAGTCCCTGTGCAAAGTCACCTCAGTTCAGTGCCACAGCGAGCTCTAGGTGGACACAGTGGGTCCTGTCTGTCTGCGGACATTCATTTACTGCTATATTTTGTTACAAATCCTGTGGAAAATTTTGAACCTAGAAATTATAAAACCGGCATTTTTCCTGTGGCTTGTTCTATGAACCAATTACTCCTTCCCTGCAGGTGCTGGTGATGGCGGCTCAGCAGCTCACGAATTTAGCTGGAGTCGGTTATGAAACAGTTGGTTTATTTCTCAATCTTTCCCTTACAATTTTTAGGGACATTTTTATTTCTAAAATCAATTTGTTTACAGTTATGCTAACCAATGTTAGAATACGGAGAGTCCCCTCAGGCATTTCCATAGTTGCTATGCTCTACACGCACTAAATTCTACGTGACTTCTTGGGGGTTGTCAAGCTAGAAGTGGGTGCTGCAAGGGGCGGGGAGAAATAAACCCATTGAAAGATTATGGGTCATGGAAATAAAATGAGTGTTTCCAGAAATCTCATTTTGGTAGACTGATTTGGAATTTTTCAGGCTGCTTTACGCAGAGGAAATAGTGGGATCTTCTGTATCAACATCTCAAAGTTGTGAAGGTAGTTTCTAAATGCACACACATGCATATGTATCTGTCATTAATCACTCTGTTATTTCCTGATTGATAGGAGGATGTGGTTAGAAAATTTGGAGGTCAAATCCTTATTCTCTTATCCACTGGCATGGTGAACATATTCAGGAGTTCTTACATCTGAACAGTGGGGGCATTTCCATTTAGGACAATTGTTGAGATATTTACGTGGAATACTGCATTCAAATCATCTAGAACAGAATGATGTAGTAGAGAAACATTCTCTTAGCTCAGGGCATATGTTATTTAAAAATGCTCAAATGGAAATGTGAATATTCTTTGCTCATTTGTATCTAAAGGAATGAGAAATGAGAAAGGGAATTTTAAAAGCAAGCACAAAAGAGAAAGCAATTTCACTGTTGTAAGATAACAGTTAAATCTTGTGATTTTTTTTTTGAGGTGAAATTTAAGTTTTTGTGTGAGTAGTAGTACTATTATACCTATCTTGAGTATCTTGCTTGTACTGTATCACATCATACCTTTGTTTAATTCTTAATAAACTATTCACTTGTTAAAAAAAAAAAAAAAAGCAAGCACATAAGTCAACCTGCATCAACAAAACTGCCCATGGCAAGGAAAGAGAGAAAAACAGATTATTTGCCAGGCATGAAGTGAAAGTGTCAATAGCTTTGCTCATGCAAAAATGTCCATTATTTTTGCGGTTCTATAAAAGCATTTCCAATATGCAGAATCTTTATCATTATTTTATGTTTTGTCTTTTTTGCAATCTTCTGCTTGAGTTCCTAATAACAAACCTTGTGCTTTACATACTATTATTTTCTTTGAACTCCCTCTGTTTAAATGTTAAAATCCTCATTGAATTCTAAAGCAAATATAAATGCTAAAAATCTTCAGGATCAGAGAACAATAGGAAGAAAGAAGTTTAGAAATAAGTCAAGTGGCATGCAAAGTTCAGAGAAATTTTATGTTCCTGAAAAGGGATTCTATTTATTGGAAGAATCATCCCCTACTGATCTGCAGATTCCTCTGTGGTAGTGGGTCAGGGTGGAGGTGGGGAAGAAGGGATAATATGTTCAGACATTCCTAAAAGTAGACGTACTTTATGAAGGTCCAGTGAAAAATAATCCAAGGTAATGATGCCAGCAGCATTTTAGGTAGGCAGAGGGGAACACTATTATTAAGTTGCAAATGTAAGATGTCAAAAAAGAGTAAGATATGTACCTGGACTATAACTTCTATTTCCCAGTGTGCCTATGACATTTTCATCATCTAAGCCCAGACTTATGTGTCTGGCACAATAACGACACACGGCTTAGTGCTATTTGAGAAGACAGCCTAGACTCGCCTCCTCACCACTAGTTGATGTCTCACAGAAGGTATTTTTATTTTCTGCCTATGTCCTGCTCTGTTCTTTTGGTTTCAGTCTTGGTTTGGTAGGGCCTGGCTTAACAGATTGTGTAGAAACTCCTTTCCTCCACCCACTACACTCATTGCTAAGTAGTGCCTTCAACTTCATGGCTATTAACCATCTACTAAGGATCTATAATGTGCAAGTCTCTGCAGATGAGATACACCTCTGTACATTGGTGTGCATGGTGATACACTCAGCCTCTTACCAAGTGATGCTACAACACACATCATGTGTACATTGGTGTACATGGTGATACACCAATGTGTACACACATCATAATATTAAGTAATGTTACAAGTAACAATCTTTTTAGGAATGTAGAAAGAGTAGGTCTTAAGTAGGTGGAAGAAAGAGAAAGCATTCTGGAAAGGAAAAAATAAGAAATAAATAAGTAAATAAATATGTGGAGCACAACTTCATGGAATTAAATGGCTCAGATAGAGAAGTCAAGAAAGAGATCATTGAAATACAATTAAAGGCAATATTTTACCTAGCCTCAGATATTAGGTAAATACATGGGATTTTTTTTTTTTTTTTTTGCAGTTTTTGGGCAGGGCCAGGTTTGAACCCGCCTCCTCCAGTATATGGGGCTGATGCCCTATCCTTTGAGCCACAGGCGCCACCCAATACATGTGAATTTTATACTGAAATGAAAGAATCATTAAATGTTTGAGGAGGGAAATAATATGTAGAGTTCAAATAACTGGCGATTGGAAAGCCACTGGTTTATTTACTTACCATGTACTGAAGACAAGCATGGCACCGAACTTCTAAGTATACAAAGATGCATTATCTTCTATATGAACATTACACAGCACAGAGTGAGGAATTGCTACAGACAAACAACTGTAACATGACATGTTTAATGGTACAGAAAAATTATCAACTATTTTCCTCGATTCATAGGAGTGGGAACACTTTATTCTACATCAGGGAAAGCATATCAGGCAAGGTAGCTGTAAACAGGGTCTCTTTGACCTAATCAAGAGGAGGATAAAAGCAATTTCACATGCAAAGAAAAGTGGCCTCAAGGATGCAGAATCTTCAATGGCCAGAAAATGTTGAATAGGTTGACATAATTGGATAAACTAAAAAGTTGAAACTCTCAGCCAAGAAAGTATGATTAATTACTACATTGTGTTAAGGAGTTGAGGAGTTGAAGAATTTGGAACTTCAGAGAGAAAACTAATTGATTACTAGGATTAAGTACAAGGGTTTGAGTCAACTCTGCTCATGCATAGAGTACAACTAACTTACGTATACACACAAGTGTTGAATGAAGCCCAACTTCAAACCAGAGTTAGTGTAGCCAGGCCTCTGTATTTCTGGATCTCTGTGAGCACTTCAATTTGATTTATATCCTGGGCAAGCCAGCATCCTGGAAGCTACTTTATTCTTTTTATAAAGAATTATTAAGGACTTGATATATGCTAGGATGTTTTAGGGAAACTGCAAGCAGCACAGGAGAAGCCCCTCTCCCAGTGATGCCTACAAACCTAATGTCACCATCTCCGTCACCATAAGGACCACACACAGGGCTTGGGGAAGGACAGTCAGAGTTGTACCTCTAGACAAAGACCGTCTGGAGCACACCTGGAATCAACAAGTTTATCATCTACTGCTGTGAAGGAGACTGCACATTGTTAAGTGAAGAAAATGACAATTTCACTTGGAAATGAGACCTTCACTTTTCATAAAGAGTTGCAGCCTGTGAGTGGCCATTCCAACAGGCTGGGGAACAGAACCCCTGCCAGAAGCCAGGAGCACATACTCGATGAAGGGACAGGGGGACAGGAATTTATGCCAGCAAGGTGGCTACGTACACTTATTTAACAAGCTATCGTGGAGTCATGAATATGTGTGGGCAGAGAAATATGAAATGTATGCTTCTTTATGGGGTCCATGTTCAGAAAGTGGTGGCCCTTTGATATCCGAGAGTGAAGAACAGGAAAGGCTCTCTACGTGTGCTCTGTAGACTGGTTAAAACCACTCTGTGGTTGGTGATCTCTTATCAGGAGGAAAGCTGGTTAGTTATAATGCCAACCCTGCAAAGAGGGACCAGTAGATGCTGAGGCTGGTTTCCGTTTAGCCCGTAATGAAAAAAGCTTATGTCCTTTAGCAACAGAGAGGGTACGAAGAGCCTCATCTAACCTCCCATCTAGCCATGGCTGGAAACACTGTTTAAAGTTTCTCTGGAACTCCTTGGTCAAGATGGGTCCATCTGGTCAACAGCAGTCTTAGGATTTTATTTTAGTTCACAGGATCATGGAGTCCCAATAAAAGAGTGAGTCTTTCTTAAAAAAGGACTTATATAGGATTGGAGTTTGCGTTAGGTTATTTTTGGGGAAAGTTCAAAAATGGATAATTCTACGATGAGGAATTTCAGTAAATCTTGCCTAGAAGGCAAATGACAGACTGGAGGAAGGCTGCTGATTGGACAATCGATAAAGGAACAGCAGTTTCTCATACAGCATTTGCTAGAACACAGTGACACTTGGTATTTTAATTTAGGTTTGCACAGTTAGTGAACTGTTGTTTTGTGCAAAGAAACGCTATAATGTGGCTTTGGTTTTTGTGTCACTTCATCATAGTTGCAGAATGACCTTTTCTGATCTTGGTGTTCTGTGAAATCATTTATTTCCCACAGTAGGACAACTTGATATAACCAGTGGTACTGGGCCAGGTCCTAACAACACCAAGACTAAGCTGTCCTGGGTGTTAGAAACTACTCTCCTCTTTCCCAGAAGTAATCATTGAATCAAGTAAGATCTAATGCTGTCATTCCCAAACCCCTAACTCAAGATCACACAGGAAATAGCATTCTTCTCTGACTTTTTTTTTTTTTTTTAGTTTCAGGCCTGGTTTTGCTATTTTTCTTTCTCATATTCTCTCTAAACTCCCTCATGGTTTTAGAAGGCACTGACTGCCTCTAGATGTGTGAGGTCGGACAATTCACTTTGCAAACTCGTCCTAGAAAAAGTTCTTCCTACCCCTTTGGTGAATGTTACCACAGCCACCTTTGAGGTGCTCTCCTTGGGAAACTATGCGCTGATGCCAATGCCCAGTCCACCATTGAGAGCAATTTTGGAACTCTTTTTCTGGGATGACCATCAGAGCTGTCATTGTGCAAGATCTGGCAATTAAGTTCATGAACTCATCTAGAAAAAATCTACTATCTACCTCATTACTGAGTGTCACTCTGGTTCCCAGATGGCCAAGGGGAGGACTTCAAAGGTGACCATAGGGATGTTCAGCAATGAGGTGGGCAGCACATTTTAGAATGAGTTTACAAACTTAATTGCCAGACGTCGTATATCAACAAAAACAATGATAGTAGTAATGATATTGATAACAGTTCTTATCTTGCTGGCCACATGATTTTCTAATTACTCTAGAGGAAATCTAATTCTCCTTTAGAGTATTAATTCTTCTCCACTGAAAGTTGAGGCTACCATCATTTTATTTTCAAGCATTCCTCTTGAAATTTCTCATTTGGGGTCTATACTCCCAAAAAGAAGTTAGTCTCAGCCTCAATAGCAAAAAGAATGCATTTAAAAAAAATTTTTGCTTTCTGCTTCATCCCTCTCTGGCTGGTGCTGAGATCCCACAAACTTAAGAGGCTCTGAGGATCCCCTCTCCCCTAAGCTATTGGTGATGTGAGGCATGAAGCCTCCTGCCTGGGGAGCTGTGTCCTAAGTTGGTTATATTATCACACATTTCTTCCCAGTTGTCCCCCTAGGCTCTACTGGAAGAGCAGAGGGCGATCAGTCTAACCATGGGGCTTCCCGTTCACTCGTTCACTCACCTGCCTTCCCCCCAGCTTTCTTTCATATAACCTTCTTTACTCATGGCCCTCGGTTCTAACATTTTCATTCTGAGAAAACAAAGTCAACTGACCACTTTTCAGCATTTATATTTCTGTTCTGTTAGAAATGATCTATTTCTCACATGTTTCTGGAGACTGTATTGACATAATCCACGGTTGCTTTCTTTGCAGATAATCCCTTCTAACCATCTTAACAATCTTCACATCCCTGAACACTTTCTTCTCCCAATACAAGCAAGTTTACTTTTGAATTTGCTTCACTACCTGAGTGATAGCAGTGAAATTGGTATATACACATTGATATATACTCAATACTCCTATGCTAGAATGCTGTTCTATTTTTAACGAGAAGAGCCATAGGAAGCGGTGTTAGATATTTTACAGAATGGGGCCCCCACAGGCACACACATACCCTTGTAAAGAGTCACATGGCGATAACCCAACACTATGTGTGATTTTGAATTGGATCCTAATCTGCGGTGTCTTTCTGAAGCTGGGCAGACCATGTACATGACGTAAGCAACTCTCAAAGCCCTAAATTCTTTGAGGCCAATAGAAATGATTAAAAATCAAGTGACATTATTTCTAAACATCCCTGTTTATATTCGTCTTGGATTCTCACATGGTTTGTATCGTGACTTAGTGGTTTAGTAACACGGTTTTTAGAATTTATTTTTCCCTTCTGCCTGGTGTGCATTATATAGTAAAGAATATTTATGTTATTTCAAAAGCTGTTGATTTGCAATTGGATCAGTTGATGCTACATTTGCCAAAGAAAAAGTACATAAGAAGATCATATACATCATAAATATTAAAAAGCCCCAGTTTACACATGATTTAATTTATTCTTTCAACTTTTCTTACTGTTTGGAATTCACTGAGGGCACAAAGAATTAGGCTATGCTGATTAGGTTACACTGATTGCAAATTATAATTGTGACCTGTCCCCAAGAGGTGTGTCATACACTATGACCCCCCATACCCTCCTCCCCTCTCCCCACTTACTCATTTTTCTACCCCCCCACCTTGTATTAGCTCATCTGCTCCTTCATATTAGAATTGAGTACACCGGATTCTTGCTTCTCCATTCTTGTGATGCTTTGCTAAGAAGAATGTGTTCCACCTCCATCCAGGTTAATACAAAAGATGTGAAGTCTCCATCATTTTTAGTGGCTGAATAGTATTCCATGGTATACCTATACCACAGCTTGTTAATCCATTCCTGGGTTGGTGGGCCTTTAGGTTGTTTCTGCACTGACATTTATAAATTGATCTGTAATAAACAATCTAATGCATATGTTCTTAGAATAAAAGGATTGTTTATCTTCTGGGTAGATGCCTAGTAATGGAATTGCAGGTTCAAATGAGAGGTCTAATTTGAGTTCTTTGAGGATTCTCCATACTTCCTTCCCAAAAGGTTGCACTTATGTTTGTTTATATTCTCTGCAACTGTCTTTTGGCACTACTGTCCCGAAACAAACAGGTTTGCTATTTTCTTACAGAAGAGGAATAGGAACTCTGAGGACTGATTATTCATAAAACAAAAGGAAAAGAAAACATGATGGGTAGATAAAAAATTGTTAAATTGGCTATAAAAAATGACAGCAGCAGCCCAGAAAACAAAAACAAGGAGCTCATGTTTCTATTTCTATCTCAATTTAGCTTTGAAAATTGCTTCATAAAAGGTATTTGGTAGCAGCTTAGGAATGCAGGAAACACTTTTTTTCCTCTCTTTTGAAACCAAAGATAGTCTTACTTTTTTATAACAAGAGGTTCAAATTCCATGATTTATGTTTCAGTTTTCTTAACTCTGCCTTTTAAAAGATGCCGAATACCAGAATAAAAGGGAAATTATTCGTCCAGCCACGGGAAACTTTACAGAGCTGCTCATCTGTACTGAGGTCAAGTGTTGAAGCTTTCTCAAAGTTACGTGATAGATTTTTCAGCTCATTTGTAACAAACCAATGAACTGACGTTGAAAAGGAACACACATTAGCATAGTGAGTAAGGGCAAGCCTTTCATTGGCACAAAAGAATGTCAAAAGCAAACAAACAGTTATTACAATATATGAAAACAATGGACTCAAATTCTCTATTAGTTTCTCTCTGTCACATTATGCTAATATCCTATGTGTACATCAGTAAAAAAAAAAATTAAAGCATTGGACAATGCTAAGTGGGAACACACCAAGAATATAACACTTTTGAAGATCAAACAATTATTTCATTATTTAATATTGTGTAAAATTTTCAAGTATATATGACATACACTTCGAAGACTGAGTGCATTCTTAAAACAAACCCGAAAGGTTTTTAAAAATTCAGACAGATACACTTTAAATTAGAAAATATTTTTTTTAATTTTTTTTTTAATTTTTATTAAATTATAATTGTGTACATTGGTGCAATCATGGGGCACAATGTGCTGACTTCACATACAATTTAAAATATTCTCATTGAACTATTTAACATAGCCTTCATGGCCTTTTAATCACTATATGAAGACATTTATATTCTACTTTTAGTAATTTTCACTTGTACCCTTGTAAGATGCACCGTATATACAATCTGAAATATTTTCATTGAACTATTTAACATAGCC
>CAUYRH010132865.1:0-26477 GCA_963574655.1 Perodicticus potto
CCTGGATAGAGTGCTGTGGCATCACAGCTCACAGCAACCTCCAATTCCTGGGCTCAAGCGAGTCTCCTGCCTCCACCTCCCAAGTAGCTGGGACTATAGGCGCCCGCCACAACCCCCGGCCATTTTTTGGTTGCAGTTGTCATTGTCGTTTGGCGGGCCCAGGCTGGATTCCAACCTGCCAGCTCAGGTGTATGTGGCTGGAGCCTTAGCCCTTTGAGCCACAGGCGCCGAGCCTATTTATCCATTTATTTTGCATTTTATAGTTTGTGTGCATAGAGATTTTTGTAGTATTCACATTTGATATTTTGTATTTCTATGGTATCAGTTGTAATAAGTTCTCTTTCATTTCTGATTGAGCTTATTTGAGTCCTTACTCTTATATTTCTGGTTAATCTTGCTAGTAGTCTATCAATTTGGTTTATCCTTAAAAAAAAAAAAAAAAGACAGAGGGCCATGCAATGTATGAAAAAAATGATCTACGTCACTAATCATCATCAGTAAAAGGTAGACTGAAACTCCAATGAGATGCTACTTTATACCTGTCAGAATGACCATTACTACACAGTTAAAAAAACAAGAGATGCTGGCATGGGTATAATGAGGAAGAAATGCTTCTACATTATATATTGCACCATAAATTGGTACAACCTCTATGGAAAGCAGTATGGAGATTCCTCAAAGAAATAAAAGTAGACTTACCATTCCACCCCACAATCCCACTACTGAGAATCTACCCAAAGGAAAAGAAGTCGTTTTATCTAAAAGACACCTTCATTGAAATGTTTATCTCAGCACAATTCCAAAGATATGGAATCAAATGCCCATAAATTTATAAATAATTTTAAAAACTGTGAGATTTATACGTATTTATATCAATAAAATTTGTGAAACTCAAGTCACATTTGACTTCTGCAATTACAAGACGTGCTCAACATGACTTAAGTTTATGTTTTGTTATTAGTATATGTTGAATATTAAAATTTTAATACATTTTTTCCTTTCTTAAAAAATGTATACATTTTTTGGTACTCTCTGTATATACACACACATACCTTAGGGTGCTACTGGGCCGCAGAAAGATAGGAAATATTGTCTTTTGCAGCAACTTAGAGGGACCTACAGACCATTATTCTAGATGAAGCATCTCAGGAATGGAAAAACAAGCATCATGTGTACTTTCTAATAATTTAGAGCTAAACGATGAACACACCATATCACAAAGTGATGTATAGAACTTCCGAAGCCAAGGTGGAGGGTGCAAGGTGGTAAAGGTCAAAAACTTTCCTATTGGTTGTAGTGAACACTACTGTGGTGATGAACACACTAAATGCCTTAACTAAAGCCTGATAGCAGGTATTCATGTAACAAAAATATTTGTATCCCCTTAATATTCTGAAGTGAAATCAATGTGATTTTTAGAAAATTAAGATATTTCAAAGACAAAAGCAATTAAGAGCTGATAAAGTAGTCACATTTCTCTTTTTTGAAAGAATATTTTTATTTAAAAACTTTCTTTTGGTATATTGTTAGCCTGCTGATATTAAATTACACATTAAAACAGCAGAAATTATCTGACAACTTACTTTTAAGCAATTATTTACATTTAGCGCAAATAAATTAAACTCTAGATGCATAGGCAAGAAAAATATTAAAATCATCAATAACTACATAATATACTTGGTTACATATAAATTTTTAATCTGTCCCATTTTATCTTAGATTTTTTGAAACTGTGGCTTACAATAATTGATGCTTAATTCTAATGACATCATTTTACAGTGAGTTTGCTAAGATATGATAGCATATGAATGACAGCCCTGATTAGTCTACAAAGCCATTGCAAAAGTGGACACTAATATTGACATTGTCTGATACTTGGTAACTTACGTTATCTAATAAAATTAATGCCTTTTCAGGCATTAAGTTGCTGTCCTTAGTTAATTTAGATCACTCACAAAAGTATCCATCTACTGAAAATTTACAACTAAATACAGAATGTATCAGAATAATTATAATAACAGTGGCTAGACTGTTAAAAAAAGTGAAAACAAAATTTCCAAACACTTGGCTGATGTGATTATCATAGCCAAACCATTATTAACAAGCATATTGTGACCTACCAGTGTGGGATGTTCATGAGTTTAGCAGTTCCTTACTACTACAAAGTTGAAAGTGATTAATGTGCATTTAACTAACAGACAAATATCTGTGTGTCTGGAAACTAGTCATCAATCTAAATAACTTCTATTCTACTGAACGAGACTTTACCATAACACTATTTTTTCAGGTTAAATTAATACTGATGTGCATTTATTTACAATAAACACAATAAAGACAGGTTTGAAATATAATATATATGTATTATATACATATTAGAGATAAAATATATTAATATATAAATATATTTATATGTAAATATAGTAAAGACACATAGCAAATATAAAATAGATTGTTATTGTTCTAAGTAAGAAATGTCATTAATCATAAAAAACTGTGATTCAGAAATGCAATGGTAATAGCACAAGAAAAATGTATAAAATTATTTAAAATATACTATGAATTTTTTCAAAATTTGTATTGCTTTAACATAGGCTAAATTATGCTTATCAGAACAATTTTACTAGTGATACTTTATAGCTTTATGTTTTAGTTTTAACTGTAGACTTTCATAAAATCATGTATTGAGGGAAATACAAATCCAGTCTCTTTGCAAATGCATTTTTAAATCAAAACTCATTTAAGGAATTTTAGGCTATGTCTTTGATCTTATAATATTATTTAATCTACTTAGCGATTATATTTTAAAATAATTCAGCTTTTCAGAGTGTAAAAATAATTCATCTACTTATTAATTTCTTTCTCATTTTGACTAAGATAATGACAGGTTAAAAGAACAATGTAAATAAAATGTAAGCACAGGCTAGTTTTAGGGCCAAATCCTTGTGATTATCTTGCATTTTCCTATCTTTTTTCATTTGGGCAATATAATTTTATGTAAATTATAGTTCTTCTTTATCTCTATTTTAATGTATTGAATTTTCTTCAGATGTCAGCGGTTAATACAATACTAGTGAATGGAAAAGCACATTGAAAACCGAGGTGAAAAATTTGGGGACACTCTCAAATAAAAATAATGTGAACAAAAATTTCCAATACTTTGACAACATATTTAAGTGTAATTTGACTAAAACTTTTGAAATGAAAGTCCTGCATTTACTTAAGAAAATTTTTGCCCCTTTCCCCATATTCTTATGCTATAATTGGGTTATAGCCTTCATAAGAAAGCTATAAATTAGTTTCATAGTAGGGCTGAGTATACTGGCAAGGGAGGGGAGGGGAAGGGGGAGGCTGGGTGGAGGGAGGGTAAACGGTGGGACCACACCTTCGGTGCATCTTAGAAGGACACAGGTGAAACTTACAGAGTGCAGAATATAAAGGTCTTAACACAATAACTAAATGCTATGAAGGCTGTGTTAACCAGTTTGATGAAAATATTTCAGATTATATATGAAACCAGCACATCGTACCTCATGATTGCATTAATATACACAGCCATGATTTAATAAAAAAGGAAGAAATGTTTATTACATCAAAATTCTATTATATATTTCATGATCATATCACTCTCTTGAGATACACAATATTTTTAGATATGTATGTGTATATTTTAAAAGCTGTTAATATTGAGTTATAGCACTAGGGTGAAATATTTTAGAAACCTTAACTGTAAAATGTTATAATCACTATAAATTTGACTGGATCACATAAAACATTAATAAAAATCAGGCTTGCTGTTATTTTTTTCCCTTAGCCTCAGTAGATGTGGTCAGCATAAAGGGACCCTGAGTATGCAATAGAAAAAGGAAAATTAGACCAAAGCTCCCAGATCCTGCACTTTGGCCCAAAGCCAGTAAGAGGAAAATGTTGGGTGAGGATCCTTAAGGTACACCCTATGCATTTTTTTAAACATATTTAATGGCCAGGACAGGGTGCAATGTAATAAAAGTTGTGCCAGCCCAGACTCATGCTTGCCCTTCTTACTAGAGGGAGGAGAAATAGGCAGAGAACAGGACAGAGGAGAAGGAAGGAGCAAGGCAGAGTGGGTGCACATTTTTATTCTCCTGGGAAAGACGAGACGTGGAGATTCAAGGCAGAAGTTCTGTTCTACAGTAAAATTTCATTCACAAAATTTGACCTCATCATGTTTAGCATGATGAAACATAAGAAAAGTAAGTTAAATGGTCTCTGTAAATTATCTCTTTCAGCAGGTCTGCTGCCAGGAGTGAGTCTACAACTTTTAAAATCTTTACAAAATTTTAGAGGCCCTTCACAGAAGACTTTAGAATCCCAGGACTTTTCGGCACCACTATTAACAAAGTAGGCGTCCTCTGCACTCCAGTTGAATAGGCATTTATGGGTTATCTATCTTTAATGATACTTAAAATATATTTTATAGAAAAATAAAGCATGCTTTTTTAGTGTTGAAAAGTTCATCTTCCAAAATGGTTTAGAAAATGAGAGAATTTAATAATGCTTTTGATTGAAATTAAAAAGTAGAAACTTGTTCCTGAACTAGAAGTAAAGAATGCTTGAAAAAGGTAATTATGACCCATAATCATAAAGATAATATTTTGCATATTCATTTGTATACTGAGGACATTAAGAAAAGTCAACTCTTAAAAGTTCAGAATTGGGGGTGGCGTCTGTGGCTCAAAGGAGTAGGGTGCTGGCCCCATATGCTGGAGGTGGTGGGTTCAAACCCAGCCCGGGCCAAAAAGTGCAAAAAAAAAAAAAAGGTTCAGAATTGGCCAGGAGCAGTGGCTCACACTTGTGATTCTAGCACTCTGGAAGGCCAAGGCAGAAGGATCACGTGAGCTCAGAACCTGGAGACGAGCTTGAGCAAGAGCAAGATCCCATCTCTATTAAAACATAGAAAAATTAGCTGGGCATGGTGGCAGGCACCTGTAGTCCCAACTACTCAGGAGGCTGATGTAAGATCAGTTGAGCCCAAGAGCATGAGGTTGCTATGAGCGAGGCTAATGCTACAGCATTCTAGCCTGGGCAAAAGAGTGGGACTCTGAAGAAAAAAAAAAGAGTTTGGAGATAATACGTGTATTTATTTGTGTTTTCACTATGAGATTATTTTTTTAAATAGAAATAAAATTGAGATTTTTTTTTTCAATGTTGGAGTCAGCAAAAGTGGGAGATAGGAAATGGCTCTCATCTTTCTCATTTGACTGACTGGATCTGTGGTGAAGATGGAGGCTTGCTTTAAAGTAAACTTTAACAAGATTACCTTGGGTAAACAAAGCTTGAGGCCCCTGTAAGACATTTAGGAGACATGACCAGTAAGCATCGGTGCTTAGAAGAGGCAGATACTGGGGGCAGGGATCTGGATGTCATAATCATTCTGGAACAAGTGTTTGCCCAAAGAAATGAAAAGTAGTGAGGGTCAAAGCTAGACCCAGAAAAACACCAACAATTAAAGAATTAATGAAGTCTAATGACTATAGAGGCAGAGAACGGAGAGAAAGATGTCGCAGAGCCATGTACAGAGCCCCTTTCCTGTATGTGTTTTTATTTTTTTATTGTTTTATTAAACGTGATTGTGTACATAAATGCAATCATGGGGTACATTGTGCTTGTTTTATATACAATTTGAAATATTTTCATTGAAATGTTTGACATAGCTTTCATGGCATTTTCTTCGTTATTATGCGCAGACATTTATATTCTACATTTAGTAAGTTTCACCTGTACCCTTCTGAGATGCACTGTAAGTGTGGACCCACCAATTACTCTCCCTCCACAAAGGCCCTCTGTTACCCGGCTACCTGCTTACCCAGACTCATTCCCTACACTTTCTTCATGATACTTCAGACTTTTGAAGTTTCGAGCATTCCTGACCAACTCATGCACATCACTGTTGGGGTCCCACCCTAGGAGCAGCATCCGCTGAGACCAGTGGAAACTCTCCACAATCGACTGAAGGAGTGTAGAGTTAGAAGCAACAGTAAAGAAAGACAAGAAACAGTAGAATTAAAAGTGGGAGCCAAGGTTCCATTGCCCATCGTGGGATTCCAACAAAGGCCCAGATGGTTTGCTCCACTCTCAGAAATAAAAATGATATTCCTAAAACAAGTTACATAATAAATATTTACACTAAAGAAAGAACAAAAAGAATAAGGCAGAACTTTCTGAAAAGCTCATTTAAAATCAGCATAAACATATTTAAAGGAAGAATATATAAGCAGACAATGAACATAACATGTAGTAAAAACTATAAAAGGATCCAAAAGATAAAAAATCAGAGGGAAATTACAATTGAAAAATGAACAAAGGAGAATTCTAGATAGATGAGGAAACTGAATCCCTTTGCATATCTTTAAGACAAAAAACTAAACAAATCTGACATATGAAGCATAGCAAGAGGATGGTTTGTGAAAGATTTCGAATTAATTGATGAAACAAGTAAATATGCTTACAACAATGAAAATCTAGTTTCTCACTGTTACGAAAATAAATTTAATGTATGTGAAAATGGACTGGATTAAAATGAACACTATTGTGTTATGTTAGGTTTAGAGCGTTTGATAAAATTCGTGCATGGCCTAAAACAAAAATACCACATATTTGTACGATACAAACGTACACAAAGATAGATGCAGAAATGGACCAGAGTGTGGTGTATAAACCCAGTCGTGTACATGTATAACTACGCCACTTATACATACAGCAAGTATACACACATACAGCTGTATTTACACATGCAGCAATGCACATATCCATTATCTTGGTTCCTAAATGACATTTTTCACTTAAACCAAGACTCCAGGCAAAATGGTTGATTCCAGACCGAAGATGAGGAATGTGTTAAGATAATCTTGGAACATCTTGTGCTAGAAAGTAAGAATGCTCAAAGAATGATGAAGATGTGCTAAAGGAAAGAGAAGCCAATTTGGAGAGATTCCTTTAGCCAAATCTAAGAAAAGGTGAACATGAAAATAAATATATAGTGATATATTTGACTCACTGAAAAAATAAGAATCCGTGCTTTCGTATTGTTACAAAGTAATTAAATAATTGAAAAGAAAAATGTCTTTCTAAAAATAGAATGTCAACTAGTAAATGAAAACCAAATTGGATAGAAAAATCGCCATTTGACCAACAGTATGGAGATTACTGACTCAGATAAGAGTCCTCAGTAAAGAGTATCTCCTATTTTAAGGTTAGTCAAGACTTCAGATTTTACAACTCTGATGAATCATGAAGCCCCTTAGAAACCTCTGTTTTGTTTTTTCATATAACGTGTTTATTTTTTATGTATTTATTTTTAAAAGTAATTTTATTTTACGTTAATGTGAAGTTATAAACCACCAGGTAAAAATATTTGATTTTGTTAGGTAGGGCCCCTCTTGTGGTTATGTCCCACACACAAAAGTTGTGCCAAACCCCCCACCCCATGCCCATTCAGTGAGAGCACCCTAACACCACCCTCTCCCTCATTACCCCTCCCCCAACTTGAATTGAAATGTGTTTTTCAGCTATGTACGTATGCATCAGATTGTCTATTGGCTTCATATTGGTATTGCACAAGCCATTCTTGTGATACTTTACTGAGAAGATTGTGTTTCAACTCCATCCAGGGTATTACAAGAGATGTGAAGTCACCATCATTTTTATGGCTGAATAGTATCTCACATTGTGCATGTGCCACAATTTGTTAATCCATTCCTGAGCTGATGGGCATTTAGGATGCTTCCATGCCTTGGTAATCGTAAATTAAGTTGCAATAGACAGTCTAATGCAAATGTCCTTATGATAAAATTATTTTTTTTTTCTTCTGGGTAGATGCCTAGTATTGGGATTGCCGGGTCAAGTGGGAGGTCTAATTTGAGATCTTTGAGGATTCTCCAAACTTCTTTTCAAAGAGACTGTATTAGTTTGCAGTCCCACCAACAGTGTAAGAATTTCCCTCCATATCCACGCAAGCATCTGCAGCTTTGGGACTCTGTGCTGTGGTCTAATCTTACCCCGGTTAGGTGGTATTTCAGGGTGGTATTGATTTGCACTTCTCTGATAATTACAGATGATGAGCATTTTTTCATATGTTTGTTACTCATTCATCTGTCTTCCTTAGAGAAGATTCTATTCATGTCTCTTGACAGTGATCTATGAGATCATTGGCTCTTTTTTATTGATTAATTTGAGTTCTCTGTAGATCCTATTTATCAAGCTTTTGTCTGGTTCATAATATGCAAATACCTTTTCTCCTTGTGAAGGTTGTCAGTTTGCTTTGGTTGTTGTCTCCTTAGCTGTACAGAAGCTTTTCAGGTTAATTAAGTCCCATTTGTTTATTTTTATTATTGTTATAATTGCCATAGAAGTCTTCTTGATAAAATCTTTCCCCAGGCTGATATATTTAAGTGTTTTTCCCACACTTTCTTTGAGGATTTTTATTGTTTCATGCCTTTGTTTAAATCTTTTATCCATCTTAAATCAATTTTTATGAGTAGTGAGAGTTTCAGGTCCAGTTTCAGGTCCAAAGTTTCAGGCTTTTACATGTGGATATCCAGTTCTCCCAGTACCATTTATTGAATAGGGATTCTTTTCCCCAGTGTTCGTTCTATCAAAGATCAAGTGGTTATAAAATGTTAGTTTCATCTCATCATTTTCTATTTGGTTTCAAATGTCTATGTCTCTCTTTTTTTGTGCCAATACCGTGCTGTTTTGATCACTACAAACTTGTAATATAGCCTAAAGTCTGGTAGGGTGATGTCCCCGACTTTGTCTTTGTATCCACAGAAAACAAAATTTGGGTGGCAAAAGGTAAAAGATGACCATATCCAGATTTTCAAAATGAGAGAGAGAGAGAGAGAGAGAGTGAATTCTATAAAATAAATGAGTACATTGCTATGTAGAAGAAATTGAGAAAATCAGAGATAATTATCATAAATCGATCACTGAGAACCAAGATGTACCAAAATTGTTTCTTAATATTCAATATTCCAAACTAGAAAGTACATTTTGAATCTTCTGGAAATATGATAAAACTGCCATAGGTACATAAAAAAGATGCATATGTTGAGAGGAACATCATTATTTTTTTTTGTAGTAGGTAAAATTTTCAAGTTGTAAATGTGAAAAGAATCATTTCTTGATAAACTTTTCACTGCCACATTGATAATTATGTGCTCAATTCCTCCCTACTCTGTAATTCCTTGGAGTCATCACTAATTCCTTGAGAATACCCAATAGCAACCAAGGACAGTTTCATTAACAAATATATCTGAATTTTAGTGAGGCATAAAATAAACTCATTATGTTACTTTGCTATAGACAGGGATATACATGTATTAGAAAGAAGGGGAAGATGAATAAGAACTGCTTAAGTATTTGAACATAAATTCAAGGAATTAGAAATTTGATCAGTTCTACAAAAGGGATTACTATCAATTCCCCAGTCCCTGGAGAGTCTTAGGAAGTTCTTTTTTATACCCAAATGGCATTGTACATGCAATTTTAAATGCTTTATATCCAACTGATACAAAGATCCCTCACTTTTTATTAATTTTATTTTTAGCTAACATAATAATTATATATTTATGGCATACAATTTGATGTCTTGATACATGAATATATTGAGCAAGGAACAAATTGGGGTAGTCAGCATAGCTGTCACCTCAAACATTTATCATTTCTTTGTGGTGGGAACTTCCAAAAGTTCTCTCTTCTAGTTATTTTGAGAGATACTATTACTATCATTGACATAGTTATCCTACCATATTATGGGACACAAGAACTTATTCTGTGTTTCTATTTATAACTTTGTTCCCATTGACCAGCCTTTCCCCATTTCCCCTTCCCTGGCCCTGGCTTATTTTACTTAACAGATGAATGGATAAAGAAAATTTGGTAGTATATGCAGTGAAATACTAGTCATCCATTTAAAAATGAATGAATCCCTGTCATTTGAAACAACACAGGTGAATTTGAAGGACCTTATGTTCATGAAAGAAGCCAGGCACAGAAAGACAAATGCCGCATGTTCTCATTCATATACAGAATCTAGAAAGGCTGATCTCACTCTTTATGATTAACCAGTAAAACCTTTTCTATCACTTCTTCGAGGATTTACCTGGGCTTTTATAAGGACTATCTTTATTGACGTATATTTATTATACGTTTACATGTCTATATTCCTAACTTGCTCATAAGACCTTTTAAAAGCAACACCAACTTATATTTACACTTGGATGTTGACACATGACTAATATTTGTCACTCAATCAGTTAATATGTTGGATGAATAAAAGAGGATCATGGGGATGTTAGACTTCTGTGGTCATAAAGTGATGAATGAGGTTAATTAGATAGAGTTCACTCCAAAAATATGAATTAAAATATGGCCCAGACAGCGCCTATGGCTCAACTGCAAAAAAAAATGGCCCCAAAGCATTGTAATGAAAGTTGGTAAAAAAAAAAAGGGTGTGCAGTTATTTTTGCTAACTGTACTTTTCTATCAGTTAATTTTACCCATCAAAATTATTTTCATTTTCTAGTATTAGTCTTTATTAATTTTACAGTCATTATTTCCCCAAGCAAATTCCTTTTTAAATTTCCCACATGAAGAACATTTGAAAATAAAAATAGTTGATAAAGGAAATTATTGTAATTTTTAAAGAAAGAATAAAACAGATACATTATCATTTATTTAAGTCAAACGTCTTGAATTCAAGCCATACGCGTTAATTGTGTATATAATAAATATTTTATTTTTATTTTTTTAATTGAATCATAGCTGTGTACAATAATTCAATCATGGAATAAATATTATTTTTATGTATTTTTTCTGATTTTCCCACTTTTGTCTAGATTTTTGTGTAACTGCAGGCCTGGGTACCATGGATCCTTCTGTGAATTGGGTGTGAGTGATTGTAAAACCTCGCCCTGTCTTGATGGAGAGACCTGTGTCGACAGGAATGATGGATATAACTGCCTCTGTGCCCCGGGTTACACAGGTAAGCCTAAAACTACCCTGTATGAAACAGCATACTGTGTCTCTGAATAAACAGCAATCTCATATTTACATCCCAAATCTGAAATAGTCTTCCAGAAGCGAACGTGGCGGTCATGTCAAGAGATACTCTGTTCTCTTGTAAAAGAACTACTCAGTTGCATTATTTGTGGTAGTGGGGACTGAATTCAGTCGCACGCTCCCCTGATTGTGTGTTGGCATAAGAGAAATAGCGCCCTCTAGTCGCTGTGCTCGCATCTCGCAAGCTTTTGGCATCTTTTGGCACCACTGTGCTGTCAACCTTAAACCCAGGTGACCACCTTTGAATCTCCAGCTCAAAAAAAAAAAAAAAAAAAAAGAACTCAAAAAACACTTAAGTTACGGTTTTTATCTGGAAATTGCCAAATACTAGGGTTATATTTTAAAGAGTTTTACATTTTTATTATTTTTTTAAAGTGAATTTATCTGAAATATGTTCATATGGCCATAATATGGAAAAGTATTGCTACAGGAATAAGGAGAATAACATTGTTATCCTTGTTATACAAACATGGTTTTTTAAATATAAAGGTTCATTTTTTTAAACACGTTTATGCTAGAAATTAATCAGAAAACCTTTGCCAAGTAAAGTTTAAGGAGAAAACATGATTCGGGGTTAGATTTCATAACATCAATTATTCTACAATATAAATTCAATCTAAACATTAAGGCAAACTTATCAACGAGCGAAGAGAAAGTAGAGGCATTAGTCTTTAATTAGGTGAAAAATCGCACTTACAAACTACGAAAAGCTTTATTGCTTTGGCATTCCAGTATGATGTGGGTCTAACAGGAAAGATTTCTGCTAAGATCCCATTAAGCAGAACTGGCTCACACACCCATCTTCAGTTGCAGTGGAAGTTGAGAGATTTAAAATGTATCTCTCTTAGAATTTCAGTTGAAGAGTGTAAGAAAAAAATAATTATAATATGTGTGTTACAGTTTGGATTTATACCAAGAAAGATTTATAACTAGACATTGAAAAGGAGGTTATTCCCCTCAGGAGAGTTACATGTATGCGCCTTTCTTTACCTGCTCTTTGGACATCTAAATTGACCTTCCCTTTCATACACGGACATAGAAAGCTTTGTGTTGTTATCTTGCATTGTTTATTTTGTCTTAGCCTCCTCTGGAAATCTTTCTCCTTCAAGGCTCCTAAATCTCTACAGTTTTGTGAAAGATGTTTAAATTTATTCATTTCTCTGCTATTCATTTCCAGGAAGTCATGGCATTGTAAGGTTTTACTCAGAAAATCTTAAATTTTAGGACAGAAGGATCTTATTCATTTTGCATATTTATCAAGATCTTACATCCAGCAGTGACAGAGCCAGGGAAACAAATGCACATCCTCTTCAATTCTGGTTTTATTCTGATGCTAATTTTACTCCATGAGTAAAAGTAAAATTTGAGTGAAATGGTATTAATGACAGAGAAGAAAGAGGAAAAAAATTAAATACAATATTAATGTATTACAATTTGGTAACCAGATATAGTATAAGCAAAGTTTAGCTTTGCCTATGCCTATTAATTTGTATAATTCAATTATTAAGGACATACATCTTTCCAGATCCTATAACTAGGACTTTTATGATCCTTCCTTCCAAAAAAATCAATGGCTATTTTGAGGATCACACACATTAAACAGTAAATATGCACATAGCGTTATTGGCTAATCAATAATTCTTCACTCTATGCCTTATATTCAATTAGCTGTTGAAGTTTTATGGTGCTCAAGACTGACATGGTTCTTATACTTATGGAGACTCGTAGTGTCTAGAATTGGAGACAGACAATAAAGCCATTCTATAGTAGATTTATCTAGAGCATTATTAGTTAAGGACCATTATAAATAGGGTTGAAATTTACATATGTAGGGGATTTGCAGAATTTAGTCACAATTAAATACACAGTTAATGTCCTATGACCACAGGCGTAAGTTTTATTTTACAAAAGGGAGAAATAAATCATCAGTGGATTACTAGTATGGGCTATCTTTGGCTTTATTTAAGAACATTTCCTTATGAATTTCAATTTTAACTACTATTTATTTAAATGTAGCAAAGATAAGTATAAATAAATTATATATTACTTTCTAAAATAGAGTGCTTTACTCAATTAGCAATAAGATTCTACTCAATTAAAAACTGTTATACTCATATATTATTCAAATATATATCAAAGTTTATGAATTTGTGTTTATGTACTTTAAATAAAATTACATGTGGTCATATCTATGTTTATATTTATATTAAAACATGTATTTATAGGCAAGTATGGAAATCCAAATCAACAGTTCAGAATAATAAATATTCTTATATTCTAAGTAATGCATATCTTTTTCTCAGACATGTTTCATACACACATTTACATGACTGTTAGCACTTAAAATATTCTCTATGTTTGAGATAAATAGGCTGTCCATTGAATTTTTTTTTTTCAAGAGGCAAATACCCAAGCAGCCTAAGAACTATCACAACCTGCTTTGACTGCAAGCACCAAAGAGCATAGTTTGGTAAAATATGGTCAATTGATTAGTTACACTTTTGTTCCTCTAGTGATATTTTTTATCATATTGTTTTTGCAGGTCGCCTCTCCTGTTTCTATTACTGGACCCTATAACTTAACTCAGATGCTACTTTCTATAAAAAGTTTTTCTAGACTCTTTTGTTTTAGCTTCTATTACTTGCTTCCATGGCACACATTCTCTCTGTTGTACTTAGGATAACTTTGGGAAATTCTAATTTAATTATCAGCCCATCTGAAGAGCCTTCACGTCTTCACTTGCTCACCTCCTTATCTCTAATGTCTATCAAAGTTTAGGGTACTCTGCTGCAACTTGTCAGCCGAGTCCCTATTTAATATGATATACTAAAATAGAATGAGTTCCTGTTTTAGTGTGATTAATTAAAATAGAATATAAAAAAATGAGTAACTGAAGGAAAAATAAAAGACGTAGGAGCTAGATAATTTCAACCTCATAGTTGCACCTTATGCATTAGGAATTTGAATAGTAATGTTTCAGTGTTTATTTCTGTTTGATAAATATGTCTATAGTTATAAAACTTAAACATCCTGACAAATATTTGGCATTTGGTGATATTTAGCTGTAGATCTAGGGTTATCACTTCTCTTTATCAAGGAAAACGTTTTGATTAGCACAGCATTTACCATTTCCCATATCCTATTAATATAGACAGGAGCAGACAAAGAAACAGGCAGCTTTATGTGACAATATTCAAAATTCATTTTGACAGCTCAGATGTGCAGAAATACGTTATTCCCGTAATAATGAACTCAGTATAATGTATGGGTTCAATTTCATCTAATAGAGGAAAATGTCAAGGTGCCAAGTCAACATGTAAGTTTTTCAAGACAAAATTCAGTTAGTTTAGGTTCAGAATTCAATATTTTTCTGATTCACAGGACTGTCACTCCTTTCCACTATGCGATTTCTATGCAATGAAGAAGTAAGTACGTTATCCCTGGTATTTGGGTGCCAGGAACTGGTGTGCTTTTGATGCTTACGGTCTCTTCACTGGCTTTGCTACCTCGGTCCGAACAGCCTCCTCATCTCAAAGCCAAGATGTTGTTTCAAACATTGTTGCCCTTGCCTTTACCACTTAGAACCCACTAAGCAATTTCCCTCTTATCAAGGCTATATCTCTCACACAGAAATTTTCCTTTGAAGAATGATATTTATATCACTGAATCGCAAATACTCGCTTACTACTTTAATTCATTTCTTTTCTATAGGCTGTTTGTCCACTCTTCTTAAGCAGCATTTCTTTGAAGCCCTATATCAGCTTAAAAGGCAAAAGGAACAGTTGCAACAAAGGAATGAAACTTACAGAGTTTACTATTAAAGATTTATACTCTAGATTCACAATCCAGATGTTAATTCTAATCGCCAATTACTTTATTTGAATGAATGACCACATTAGTAGCCACAGAATACAATAGCATCTTCTATTTGTTAATTCTACAAATGTTTCTGTTCCAAGCTCCATTCCCCAGGCCCTGGGGAGAGCCTGTTGAACACAGCAGAGAAAGTTACTAGCATAAAAGAGCTGGTGCTTCAGATATAGTCCACAAACCCAGGTAAATAAAAAAGATAATCTGAGATAGTTATAAAGGGTAAGAAAAAATATATACTGAATATATTATCCACATAGATTTAGCTGCTCTAAGACTAATATATTAAAATATAGTGACTAAAATAAGAAAATGGATTTTCTCACATATGATACAGTATCATTCACATAGGACTTTGTCTCTTGCTATTGGTTTGCTAGCTATTAATACCTTGTCCTTAGGTGCGTAACTTTTACATAACTATTTTAGGCTACTCATGTTTAAAACAATAAGCTTTCCTCTTAATATCAAAACAATTCGTTGGAAGGGTATACAAACTCAACTTACATACAGTCCTACGAGGGGGGAATTTTCACACGTTAGTTGATGCGCTGGTGTGGGGCATCAGGTGAAACTGCTATGCAGTAATAAGGGGTAGCCAAAGTGTCTCTATGGTTGCCGTCAATTCTGAAATGGTTTAGCCATCAATCAAAGCCAGGCTTGGCAGAGACTGGCCACACTGCTTCCTGGTGGAGTTGGAAGCTTAAATGCTCATAGCTTGACCAGAAAGCTCTGACCATAAAAAACCATTCATTCATATTTACTTCTCTGTAATATAAGTATATATGAGAGACATAAGACCTTTACATGGTATATAATTTCCAACAGACATTCTCCAGCAGACATTAATTTCCATGGTGAAAAAATTATAAAAGGAAGTGATTATACGGGACCAGGAAGATGGAAGATGTTAGACAGTTTAAACAAAATAAGAGAAAGCCGTGGAAAAGACTGGCTTTGTTTAGGACCAAGATGCAATATATGTTGATACATGTATACATAGACACACATACAGATGTGTCTAGATAGAGGAGTAGAGAGATTTAGAGAGTGATCAAGAACCAAAATTGCACTTAATTACATATGAAAATGAAATATTGTCCTACTAGCAAATGTGTATATATTTTTATGTAATTATACTATTAAAAGAGTAGGAAAGAATCCCATATTTTTTGGGGGACATTAGAATCTTTATAGCAAGTATATTAAGTTGTATCAGAAAAAGATTTATTGGCTCCGGACCTATAGCTTAGTAGTTAGGGCACCAGCTGCATGCACCGGAGCTGGTGGGTTGGAACTCAGCCAGGGCCTACCAACAATAATGACAATAACAAAAAAAAAAAATAGCCAGGTGTTCTAGTGGGCTCCTGTAGTCCCAGCTACTTGGAAGACTAAGGCAAGAGAATTGCTTAACTCCAAGAGTTTGAGGTTGCTGTAAGCTGTGATGCCCCAGGAACTCTACCCAGGGCAACATAGTGACATTCTGTCTCAAAAAATATGAATAAATAAAAGATTTAACATGTCATAAATTAAATAGTAGAAGCACCCAAGAATTTTAGCCATAGTTGGTAATCTAGCAATCTGGGGTATTAAGGAAAAAAACAAACATTGTACGAAGAATAATATGCTTCTAAAAATTTTATATATTCACAAATTTTATCAAAATGCTTTGATTTTCCCACCTATGTGTAAGCTCTTTGCTTAGCAACGACTAAACTTTACAATTACATTCTAACTGTGGTTCTATAACAAGACATGGATGAAAGATGTGCCATCCCAGCAATAACTCCAGAAAAGATTGTATTTGCCTGCATAAATCAGAGGTGAGGTGGTGAGGGGATAATACCCAAAGGGAAAAATAGAAAACACAGTAAATCTTCTCCCAGAAGCAACTTCTTTAAATACTCCTATTTCTTCTGATATTGTTCAGCAAGCTTATGCTGCCGAGTATTTTTCTCTGTTGCACATTATCTCATTAATTCTTCCTACGGAAAATAAGAACTTAGCTAGCTTTTCATCATCTCCAATACCAAATACATATTTTTTCTTATGCCTTCTTTCCCAAACAGTCATATCAAAAGAGTCAAAAGTCGTTGTTAACATTTATTTCGGTATGCCTCTCTGCTTTTCTGTTTATTTTTGCTAATTTGGAAAAAGATTTACTTTTACACCCTTGTTTCCAGAGCTTTTCTCACGTTGTTATAATAATATATCACTTTTATTTTTAATTTCTAAACTGTTTCTCTTAACTAATATTCCTCTTTTTTGATTCTGAAAATTTTGCTAGTAAAATGTCTTTTCTCAAAAATATTTATAAAAACTTTTTGTTTTATAAATATTAAGTATTAAATTTTGTTATTATCAGAAAATCCTTATTTATCAGCTACACGAGAACTCCAAAATACTAATTGAAAGTACTGAGTACATGGGAGGGGGTACTTGTCTTTTTATTGTACTACTGTGCATGAGCGTGAACACCAGCTATTTTCTTTTAGAAAGCTGAAATGTTATTGGTGGGTCTTTTTCCCTTCACTGAAAAAGAGGGTAGAGGTGAGGACTCTATGCGATGAGGGAAGAGTTTGGACAAGATTTGGTAAGCTGGAACCCAAGGATATGTCAGATACATTTATATTAGAAAAACCAACAAATTGTCAGGAAAACAAAATATAAAATTCAACATTTTTAAAACTGTGCTTTAAAGTTATTACTTTAACTACCCAGTGAAAGTTCAAAATATAAAATAGTGGATGGTAATGGAACTTTGGGGAGTAAAAGATCAATGCAACCTCTGATAAAGTGAGTACGCAACAGTCAAGTCTTCCAAGAATTGCTAATAATACTGTTCTCAGACCATCAATTTTGCCTCTTTCAAAAAAAAAAAATCCTGAGCTCTCCCTTTTTCAGGCTAGAGTCTGTGGCTTGCTATTATAATCACTATCACTTGTCAGAGAAAAGATACTTGTGCACACAAAGAGAGAAAATGTTCTTACCTTGATTTCTTGACTACAGACATCCAGGAAGTACTTGGCGTACTCTGCCTGACAATCCTACTTCTTCTGATCAATTCTATTTCGCAGTATCCTAGCCTCCCATTTCTAGTTTTCTCGTCTCTTTTTAAGCCTTTATTAGTCCCTCCACTGAACTTTCAACTATCTTTGCTTCTTATATCCCTGAGAAAACAATAACTGCCACAACTTCTTCACTTTTCCACTAAGAACTGCCAATCTACATGCATCTCCATTCAGAGACTGTGTTTTCTCTCTGTTTCCATTTTTATGTTTATGGTAAACCCTTTTACTGCTGTGTGGATTCTTCCTTTATCACCTGCTATTAAAAATATTTAGCTTTTAATTATTTTCTGCAGTATAATTTTTTTCTCTATGTTATCTCACTACTATATCAGATAAATATTAATATTTACCTCTTTTTCAGCTCATTTTTGCATCTTTTCTTTTCAATCGTTTCCATTAGCCTTTTTCCTTTATCTCTTCTTTTTAAAAAGAATCAAATCTGTTATCTATGGTGGATGTCCACTTTCTCCCTTCCTGTCTTTTTTCAAACCCATTTCCTATCACGCTTGAAATCCCAAGACTAAAATCACACCTTTCTTATTGGAGGTCACCACTGATTGCCACAATGCCAAATTCAAAGGCAAATTCTACTTCTGCATCTTAGCACAGTATCAGTAGCATCTTACCCATTCCTTCTGCATAAAATATTTTCTAAATGTAGACTCTAGTTTTCACAATTTCCAATTTCATCATTTTATGCTACCATCGGTAATTGTTTAAAACTAGTCTTTTATTACAGTGGGCATAGTGACTTGAGGTGGTCTCTGAAATACTTGGAAAGAGCTAGTGAACTTTTAGCAAGAAAAGGAAAATTTATTAACTTCCACAGCAAACCAGACCCTGTCCTGGTGACTGCTGGCTTGTGGAAAGCACAGTTTGGTGTTTAATACACAACTTAAGAGGAGTATCAACACTTCTTAGAAGTCTCCCAGGGTCTTCCTTAACTCTGTACTCAAAATAACCCACAAGAAGGGCTTAATTTGCCTCTTTCCCATAATAGCCAAGGTCAGCCTAACCCAGAACAATCCCGAATAGCCTAGTCATATCCATCATCCTTCCTGTTCACATCTACCTAATTAACTAACTCTTTATTTGCATTTGGTAGATAAATTCACTTAGTAAGGAATTTCATCCACGCATTTGTGTTTAAATTACATAAATGTGCTGATAATTCCCAAATTGATTTTATGAATCTTGCCCTCTCCCCTGACTTCCTGAATGGTATACTCCAAGTATCCATTCAAGTGCCCACATTGCATCTTAAACTGATCCAGAACTGAGGATTTATCCAGCCATGTTCTACCAGCAGTGTTGTCCCTCTCACTGAACGCCATCATTAATTACCTGTGTCTCAGGCCAAATTTGTGGCGTTATTCTTAAATCTTTGCTCACCCATCATCATGCTATTAGCAATACTAGCTATATCTTCAAAATGTTTTTATGGAACCCCTTCTCACAGCCCTCACTATATTCTCCCTAGTCTACGCCTCCATCATCTATTGCCTGGAATATAACATCCTAGTTTTTCTCCATCTTTCACGCTTGTCCAGTTAAAATGTTTCCTTTTCAGCACCCAGATGATCCTTTAAAAATATAAAGCAGGTCACTCTACTCTCAAGTTCATTATCTTCCTTAGCTCCCGTAGTGCTTGAATGAAACAGATACCCCTTAGTTTGGCCTGATAAATCCCAGTAATCTACCCCACCTGGCTACCTCTGTGATCTCATTTCCTTCTACATTGTCCCTCATTCCCACACTTGGCCCCTGCAGGTCATTTGCCTGTAGATTAATTTCCTCAGATATGGGCATGGTTTACTGCCTTGTTACAGCAGTTTTCAAAGGTAGACTTATCTTAGAGGCTTATCTACATTGTATAAAAATAATACTATGTCACCCTATCTGTATCTTTTTTTTCCTTTGTGGCAATTATCATTTCTCATCATTTTGTCACTTAATCTTAGTATCTTTTTACCTATTTTCTCTTTTACTACTAAAATTGAATCTCTTTGAAGGCAAGAATTTCTTTTGTTCACTGTTTTATCTTAGTGCTCATGAAAGTTCCTAGGACACAAGTCTTTTTTTAGTAAAAGAATATTTCACACTTCAAGTAATCTGATTTCTGAATTGTATTCAATTTCCAATTTTTGCATGTTAATACACAGAATTGCTTCCTGATTGTAGACATTTATTGTTTTCTCTTTTTATTTTCTTTCCATAATACCAATAAGAGACATTATTTTAATGCATATGAGTATTCAATAGAAAATAAAAGTCTCACTTTTTAAATGGTCGCTTGTTGACACTGTGGCAAACTAACTAGAGAATTTTTTACAATGAAAATCAGGCTTGTTCTGAGTTAAAAGCATACATACATGAATCATAACATCAATTCTAAATTCAGAAATGATATACTTTGATTTAATATTACAAAGTAAAATTGTTCCTTGTAATAAATCTATAAGTGAAGTGATATGTAAAATTTAGACCTTTATATTACTCATTTTCATTTTTAAAATGAAACCAATAGCAAAGTAAGCCAATTGACTTTTCATTGGTAATTCCTTATGTGATATATAACAATTTTGCAGCAGTTAATTATTATACCTTACAAAATAAGATACTAAAAATAATGATTATAGATACTATTAAAAACACATAAATTATCATAAATTTATAGGACATTATCCATTTATATCTAATTTTCTAGGGTAGCAGTATTTGTATGTCATAAATGTGACCATCTGATATTTATTGGGCTTAAAGAAACTCTAGCTACATCTTTACAATCTACTTTTATTTAAAAACCAATATATGTATTATTATGCAAGAAAATGTGAATAAGAATGACCCTAAAAATTAGCGAGTACCAAAAGTCATAGTTACTGAACAATTCAACTATTTTAGGCATAATGTGGTTTTTAGTCCTAGTAGTTCAGTTTTTCTTTTTACTAGGTTCTAACCAAGGCTGAGCACTCAAATGACAGGCTTATTTAAGGAGCCTCAATAACTTCCGAAGTACATGGGTGTTTGGCAAAGTCAACACAAAGAACTACACCTAAGACCCCATGTGAGAACAGTATAGTATTATCACGGGTATAAATCTTCTTGCTGATGTTGCAGAACGGAATTTCAGAATGTCCACACACCCAGGCGATAGTGGAAGGTTTATTGACTGAAAGTGGACTGGCTTAGGAAAGGCTTGTGCAGAAGTGAATGTACATTCTCAAGAAAGGGAGCAGGCAGGCTCAAAAAGGAAAACTGCCCTGAATCCTGAGTGTTTTTTGTTGGCATCAAAGAAGGCAGGATGGTCAGTGTTCATTCTGTCCTCATTCTTAGTTGCCCTATTTTTCCCTTTGTGGGAGAGGGGCAGAAACACAATGCTAATTTATTATAATTCTAATATAACGGGGGAAAGGTCACTTTGTACCTCTGCACTGCTGAAAAATTAATGCCTTTTCTTCTCTCCTTAGATCTGTTTGGTCAATAGCTATTCAAGCCAGCTGATTAACGTTCCCTTCCCTCCTCTTTTGCTCATACCTAACTGACTACCTACTCTGACAATCCTACCAATCGCCCCATGGAAAAAGTAATTTTAGTGCAAACTGAGGGAAGAATTGGGTGTACAGGTGAGGACTTGGGAGCACATGGATAGTGGCACACCTACAGGTGTTATTTCTGGAAACAACCTTTGTAGTTCCTGTGGGAGACACAGAAAATTCCTCTGGTATGTGGGCTGTATTCTTTTGGCCAGCCTCTGATTTCAGCTACAATCGGAATGAGCAATTCTGGGCGATCTGAGCTCACTTCTTAAGAACAGTTTTTCCTGTAAGTGCTTCCTAAACTTTTGCTTCCTCTCAAGGATCTTCTCCTACTGAGTTGGAACCACTTTAGCTTACATGCATGCATAAAATGTGAGAAGTCAGTGCCCCAAGACACCCTCAAACAAGGAGATCTGGAATGCATTATGTAAATACCCTAACCACCTGCTTTACATGTGGAAAACCTTGATTGTATATTTTCACTTGCTAAAAGGTCACTAGATAATCATATCCTCATTGCCCCAAATAATAATCATGATAAGGCTTCTTTTGCTGATTTTCATCATCCTCTGGTCTTGTCTCCTCACTTCCTCATTCGCTTTGCTTAAGATCATCTCCCAAATGCATTACTGCCCACAGTCTTCAGCTCAGGGTCCGATTTCCAGATTAAGACAAGGAGTTTTTGATATGGGAAGAGTAATGCAATAAGGAAGCCCAACGTCAAGGCCTGTAACATATTTTGCACCTTTGAAGTATGAAAATTCTTGCCATCTGTAGGTTGGACCTTGCCATTTGATTTTCTGTATTTAGCTAGAAAGGGAAGAAAGAGAGTGTATAAACTCAAATTCTACCTCTTTGGGTTAAGTGAATCAGAATTAATTCATCTTTGGAAACTACAGAACGAGGCTATAACTCCCACAGTCACCTAACACATCATGCTGTTATTGCAGGAAGACGAGGCCCAGTGGAGAGAAAGATCCCCCAAACAAACTGTTTAAAAGAGGAAGGGCTTTACTTCAGCTGGCAGAGCAGTGGCACAGAGGAATTCACAATGACCACGCTCCCCAACTGGCTCAGTCTTCTCCCTTTAACTCCAGTCAAAAAAGTTCTGGCCCACGGTACCTTTCTCATTGGTCAGCTTGAATCAAACTGAAGAAATGGGCTCTGGCTTTTATAGAACCATGGGCTTTCACAGAAGAGGAAGGAGGGGTCAGGCTCTAGGTCCCAGGAAGTTAAGTTATTATAAATTCCAAAAAGCCAAGTCACCATGGGGAAGACCTCGCAGGTGTATCCTTGACGTCCCCTTGAGAAGACCTCATTCTCTTAGATCTTAGTTTTTTGGGGTATCCTGTCTCATTGTGTCTATAGGGAGACAATATTATTACTCTTGAGACTGAAGTATTCTTCAGTGTATAAATGACAACTAATGACATCACCAAAAAGTCAGTGATTTTCATCTGCAACTTAGTGCTGTCATTATTTCACTGAAATGTTTTGTGGTTTCATTCAATCTGGCCAGATTTAAAGAAGTCTTAAAAGCAATTTAAAATCAAAATATAAAAGCATTACCTGGCAGGTCAACTGTAGGGCTTTTAATAAAATAACACATGGAAACATTATCCAATAGAAAGCGAAGAACTTTGGAAACATTTGTGATTTTGACCCCAATAATTCTAATGTACAGAGAAGAAAATGAGGCTTCTATATTTTTTCTTTTAAAATTTATTTATGTATATTTTTAATTGACATTAAACTTATGAAACAATCTGATTTTTCATATATGTATACGTTGTAAACATTCAATCAAGCCTAATTAACATATCCACCTCCTGATCAACTTAGTGTATTTTTGAGATGAGAATGTTAAAAATGTATTTTTTAGAAATTTTAAAATATGCAATACATGACTAACTATAGTCACCATGCAGTACAATGTGTTGTTATTGGAATTTCTTTCTTCAGGAGGTCCTTGGTCTCAGGGATTTGAAGGGTGAACCCACAGACCACAGATGAGGTAAGACAGGATTTGTTATACAGAAAAGAATACAGAAAAAGCACCAGAGCTCCTGGGAGAGGGAAAACCCCAAGTTAGAAGTCTCTCACATGGACCTTTGTCTAGGGGTACATATTACATTTTGGCCAGGACTTGGTAGGTGGAAAAACACCTTTACGAAATTAATGAGTGTATTAACAAATGAATGAATGCAGTCCCTCTGCTGGGGAAAGGTTTTTAGGTCTTTGCAGTTTTTCTTCAGTCTTTTTATTTTTTGTTTATTAAATCATAGCTGTGTATATTAATGCAATCATGGGGTACAATGTGCTAGTTTTATATACAATTTGAAATATTTTCATCAAACTGTTTAACATAGCTTTCTTAGTTATTGTGTTCAGACATTTATATTCTACATTTAGGAAGTTTCACCTGTACCCTTCTAAGATGCACTATAGGTGTGGCCCCTCTCAGGTAGGGATTAGGGTGTGTGCTCCCTACTCAAGGTGGAACCACCCAAAACATTTCAGGCTGCTTTGTTCCTGACTTTGCTAGAGCCCAGAGGGTGTGGTCTGGACCTGTTTTGTGCCTAGAGATGGGGGTTGATTTCTGAGCTTACCTGGGCCTAAAGAATGGGGCAGGGGTTCCTCGTCCAGCCCTGAGTGGGGGAATCCTTCCCCAGTGTCACTTATTCCTCCACCTAAGGGATACTTTATACCATTGGATCTGCATTTTCCTTTTCCCTGTCCCTCTCGTTCCCTATGCCCCAGACTCTGGTAACCACCTTTCCACCCTCTGTTTCTATAAGATCAACTGTTTTAGATTCCACTGTGAATAAGTGTATCCCATCTTGAAAAAAAAGTCATGGATATGTAATAGTTGTATATATTTTTAGATACATGTCATGTTTTGATATAGGCATACTATGCATATCAATCAAATTAGGGTAATTTGAAAGGGTTGTTTCTCCTGATGCTGTAGTGAGTAATTAATCTTACTATTATATTTTCTATTTTGATTCTTTCCCTTCAAGAAATTCTCTTGCCTAGTTTTCCTATCTCGGGCATCTTTTTCTCTTAGTCTTTTTCAGAATGGTTTCCAGCATTATCTAACTAAAACAAATCATCTGGGGTATCTTGATCTAGTCACAGTGTGACTCTGAACCCTTAAAGTTTTAGCCATCCTTTCTGGTATATTTACTGAAGTCCTACGATGTGCCACCTGGTGTCAGTGCTGGGAAAGTGCAAACAGTAGATTAGACTGTCTTATTTTCCTCTGGAACCCTGAAAGAACCTAGCTTTCCTGGGTTTACTCTTGTATCATAAACTGGCGATGCTAAAACTCTGGACTTCAATCAAAGCTTAATAGGAAATGAGGACTAAGGAAAGGGACATATAAAATTATTTCCCTGTCTCTTAACACATGGGAGTCAGGTACTTCTCCCGGGAGGCAGAGGACTCATAAGAGAAGGTCCCCTTCTCCACTTTGACACCAGTTCTATGAGATATGGTCATATTGCAGGAAGACGAGTCCCAACAGAGAGAAAGAGTACCCAAACACCATGTTTATAAGAGGAAGGGCTTTATTCACCAGCTGGGAGCTTATGGCATAGAATTCCAAATGGCCATGCTCCCCAACTGGCTTGGTCTTTCCCTTTTTCTCTCCAGTCAAAAAGTTCCAACCCATAGGTACCTTTTTCACTGGCCAGTTTGAATCAAGCAGGAGATGCTGTTCCAGCCCCCACAGAACCACAGGATTTCACAGAAGTGGAAATTTCCAGGTTCTAGGAAGTTAAGTCTATAAATTACCAAGAACCGAGTCACCATGGAGTGGACCCTGCAGGTGTATTCTTGTGGTCTCCTTGAGAACACCTGTTCTCCTGGACCTCACCCTTCTCAGATATCTTCTCTCAGTCAGAGACTTTGAACTGAATCCTGTCCTAAACAAGAAATCTGTAGCCAGTTAGATCTAGCGTCAGAAGACAGCAGTTTAACTTCTTGCACCATTGCTTACCAGCATTTAATTATTCATATAAAACAGCTTTCTCAATGCAGTGCGGCTCACAGGCTGAATCTAGTTCTGTTTGATTGGGTGAAATGATTTGTTAAGATTAGATAATATTTTAAAATTAGTCCATGCCATGATGCTAATAATTTTTATTTCTCACTAAAATGTGGAAGGCCTGGAAACACTAGATGTGCATTTTCAGTTTGGTAATAATAGGCTAGCTATGAGAAGTGTTGCCTTCTGGAGACGAGACAGACATTCTTGTCTCACATGAGTTGTCAGCTGCACTTATTTATACCATTTACCTTACCAAGATGCACATTTGAGTTTTCCTCCGTACTTTCAGAGGACCATAATAATAAGATTCCCTGTGTTTAACATATTTATTCCCTTCATCCTACCTCTGAACAAAATTCTCTATTTCTGGGTGAAAAATTTTACAGTCACCTCTTAGTCTATTGGGAAATAAACTTTAACTCCTCTTTCATATTTTTTTTTTTTTGGTGTCAACATTTAGTTTGCTTATCTTTTACAGAAATATTGAAGGACCTTTTCTGCTTATAAACAGTACAGATTTAAGTTTCTTAAGGGAGATTATTGTTTAGGAAAATGCTTACACCGGTAAAAACTTGCCTTCCTTCAAGAGGAATAAAACAAAGCCAAGCTGTTTTCTTTGTAGAGAGCTCTTGAAAAGTTGACTAGCTTTTTAGTATTGTGTTAGTGTTTCCTTTTAGAAAAAATTTTGGTTCCAAGAGAGTGGACATAGTTATATTTTTATTTATTGGCTCAAGATAGTTCTTTTGCCTTTTGTCTTCTCTGAAGACAGAGATTGGAGAAGAGTTGAATTTTATTTTTCTCCCTCAGGTATTTTATTTCATTTGGGGAACTTTATGCTCATAGTGT
>CAUYRH010132866.1:0-22098 GCA_963574655.1 Perodicticus potto
TTTTTTGAGACAGAGCCTCAAGCTCTTACCCTGGATACAGTACTGTGACATCACAGCTCACAGCAACCTCCAATTCCTGGGCTCAAGCGAGTCTCCTGCCTCCGCCTCCCAAGTAGCTGGGACTACAGGCGCCCGCCACAACACCTAGCCATTTTTTGGTTGCAGCCGTCATTGTTGTTTGGCGGGCCCGGGCTGGATTCGAACCAGCCACCTCAGGTGTACGTGGCTGGTGCCTTAGCCCGTTGAGCCTCAGGCGCCGAGCCTCTCAATTCAGTTTTAAAACAGAGATACTGGTCTTAATTTTTTTTTTTTTTTTTTTTTTTTTTTTTAGAGACAGAGTCTCACTTTATCGGCTTCGGTGAAGTGCCATGACGTCACAGCTCACACCAACCTCCAACTCCTGGGCTTAGGCGATTCTCTTGCCTCAGCCTCCCAAGTAGCTGCGAATACAGGCGCCCACCACAACGCCCGGCGATTTTTTTGTTGCAGTTTGGCCAAGGCCGGCGCCCTACTCACTGAGCCACAGGCGCCGCCCTGGTCTTAATCTTTATAATGAATATAACTGAGCTATCACTTACATTTTGTTATACAGCTAAATGCTCCTATTATCAGTTCCTTGATTTGATGTGTGCCTTAAAATTGCTGGCTGTTTTTAATATCTTTCATATTAAAGCTTTGTCTCCACTAATTTCCTAGCAAAACAGTAATAGTTACATTAAGTTAATAACCATATGATCCAATTTTGCAAATATCAGCAGACAAAATTTCTATCTTTAAGGTAATTCTAACATATAATGTTTTCTCATTCATTTTACTGACTCAATATTACTAAAACTGCCTTTCATTAGAAACACAGAGATTTCCCCCAATTCTTTAACACTACTTACAACTCAGTGACATCTTCCAGTACCATATCTGAAATTTGGTGTTAAGAAAATACATATTCTAGATTACATGTATTCTAGCTTCTGCCTTTGTTTGGTTTTAATTATCATTTTTAACATAACAGCTCAAATTCAAAATGCCTGCTAGTGGAAACTTTATCTTCTTTCAGTATCTTAAAACTTCATCTTCTTTCTCCTCTTAAAATATTATCACAAGTTCCCTGAAAATGAACTTTTTATTATAATAATCATAAATATACTGATTGAATTTTTTACTCGTTATTAATACAAAAGAAAAACCTATACATGTACTACCACCACCTTTTAAAAGGATACTGACAAAGTCATCAAATCCTAGAAGAGTACCAACAATTTCCTTATCACTCTTCATAACAATGTGAATTCTTGATCCTATACATTTGTCCACAAGCTCTGTGGAGAGGAAAAGATTATTTTACCCATTCATTATTTCAACAAATATTTGACTACCTAGTGGCACTTACTTGCGTATGGTGAAAGATAAACCAGGAAAAATATTCATTCAACAACTTTATAAACCAGGAAAAATATTCATTCAACTTTAGGTCTTACAATATAAATCTCTGTTCAACCATTACTTTTACAGAAAAGTTTTCCTTGATCTCCACTTACCTCTTCTTTGTAGCAACTTATCGTAATTATGGTTTTATGCTTATTTTAGATTATTTGATTAATAAAGGAACACACACACACACACACACTCTCCCCCACCCCACCACGAATAAACAGTGTCCAGAATAAACAGTGTCTGGCATATACTAGTGGTCATGCCAAGAATCTGTCAAATGAAGGAATGAAAACTTTTCAGTCACGGCCACGGCCACTAACTCAATTACTCTTGACCAGCTATAAAATATTAGAAGAGGCATAATTATACTTGCAGGAGCCTCTTTCCTGTTACTATCTCCTTTACCCAATGAAGTGTATTCTCTGTCCTCTGATAAATAACTTAAACATCTCTGGCCAGGTTAGCATTATCCGGCACGATGTTTTATTAGTCCAATATTGTCTCCTCCACTGGCTTGTGTGCTATTTGAAGGCAATGGCTATACTTTAAGTTTATTGCTAAACAGTGCCCAGGCAGCGTCTGATGTATAGATGTTCAAAAGTGCTCGTTAAATAAAGAAATGACAAACAGAGCAAAAAGTTCATTCCAAACCGCGGTGCTATTCTCAAGCAACTATATGTATATGTATACATGTGTGTATGTGTGTATACATATAAATGACAGGGTCTACCTAATCTGAGGATCTTAATAAAATTATTTCAGAGTGTCCCGTTGAGAAGTGATAGTGCTAGCCATACAACGGGGAGGCGAGTTCACAATAAAGAAGGCCGACAATGAATTCTGTAAGTCTGGACCTTTTCCAGCGATGGTCTGATTTGTGGAGTCAAAAGTCCCTGCCTGGGGGAACCCAACACGTGAAACAACAGGCGTGGCGGGGCGCCGCAGAGACTTGGAGCTGAGCGACGTGCCGCGGAGAAGAAAGGATTCCCTACGCTCGGCCAGGGGCTGCCTCGGCCGAAGCCCCTTGAGCCCCAACCCTCAGCTCCCTGCCCCAGCTCCCCACAGGACGGCGATTACCAAGCGGCAGCAACTGCGACGGGTTGGTAGTAGCGTTAGCCGCCATGGCTACGCCGGAAGTGGCCTGCGTCGGTCGGCGTTGGGGAGGCGACTTTGAAAGAGCGCGCTTCCGCTTCCCCCCCCCCACGCAGCCGGGGCAGGCTCGACCAAGCGGAGGCCGAGCGTGCGATCTGCCCGGTCCGCGCGGCTGGCGTCCGCGCGTTTTTTCACAGAGGATGAGGTCTCGTGAAATGTTTCCTGTCTAGCGAACGCTCTGCGGTCTCGACAGACCACCCGCTGTGTCCTCAAAATTTCGCAAAACCGTTAAGGTTGTCTTGCCTTGTGAATAAAGTCTTATAACCGGAAAGGCTTTGCAAAACTCACTGACGTTGGATTCCTCTTATTTTTCCCTAGAAAGTTGCATCCTGTCTGAAGTCGGTATGTTTCTTCGCCAGTGTAAATTCTTCGAATTTCCTGCCACCAAGTTATTGTGTCGGAATTTTGGTAAAAGCGACTTATTTTCTTAAGGAATATACTGCTTTTTTAAAAATCGAGTGGATTAAAAACCTGCAGCCAGCATTTTTTTTTTTGTTTTAAAAACACTTCATTTAATAAAAGTTAAATATACAAAACTAATTAACGTACATCCTAAAATTATCATCTTCCATTAATAGGAAGACCCTTTTCTATGCATGTATTTGGCTTAAGCAACCAGCATTTTTTGAAAGACTTCTCTTTAGTGGGAATTTAAAATGTTTTCTATTTTAATTTTTTCTGCTGCATTTAATTCATCGTTGTCTTTTTATATCTAGGCTTTTTTAGTGGCTGTTTCTTCAACAATTATTGTCTAACACAGGCAACCACCAGATGGCACTCTAATTCATCACACTTGGAAAAAGACTTTTGCGCTTGTTTTTTAAAGAATAGAAAGTAAACATTCTCTGCCTTAGTCTATTGTATACTTGTATCCTGGGAACTGAAAGCTAAACACAGTAAACTTGAGAGGCCACAAAGAACATCGTTCATTCATAAACAAATGGGTGTTAAGCATCCTTTATTCCTTCATTAAGCAAATATTAATTGCACTTTATTTGACTAGCAGTTTGCTGAGTATAAAGCGGTGTACAGATCAGAAGCGGTTTTCTGCTCTTGCTGGTGCTTAAAGATGAGTGGAGGAGAAAGACAAGTAACAATCATGCACAAGGAAGCATGAAATTTAATATGTAAAGCAAAAGGCCGCTTTTAGTTTGGAGAACTCACCTCGATTTCAAGCCAGTGCTTGTTTTCTTAAAATTTTTCATTCCACGAATATTATGTGTCACAATGCTTGCAAATACACTATTCATTTCTAATCTTTACAGCCCTCCTTTGTGGCTCATACGTATCATGATGAACTTGCTCATACTCAAGGGAAGTTAAATAACTCACCCGGTGGAATTGACAGGAGGCTAGTCTTGCAGGATGAAAAAGAATTGTATACAGGCCAGGCGCAGTGGCTCACACCTGTAATCCTAGCACTCTGGGATGCCAAGGTGAGTGGTTGGCCTGAGCTACGGAGTTGAGACCAGCCTAAGTCAGAGTGAGAACTCTTTTCTAAAAAAATAGACGGGCGTTGTGGTGTGCACCTGTAGTCCCAGCTACCTGTGAGGCTGAAGCAAGAGAATCCCTTGAGCCCAAGAGTTTAGGGTTGCTGTGAGCTGTGACGCCATGACACTCCCCAGAAGGCAACGTGAGACTCTCTCTCTCAAAAAAAAGTTGCTAAACAACAATGACAACCACAACGAAAACAACAACCAAAATATCCGGGTGTGGTTAATAACTCTAGTCTTCAGTGATTTTGTTTTATTGTACTTTGTAATGCTCCTCTCCCAAGTCCTGATAAAATTCTGCTCATCCTTCAAATCTGAACTCCTTTTCTGACTCCTGGAGACTTAGTGGACTCTCGCATTGTCTGGCAGCAACGCTAATAGCTGCCAGAATGTTTTCGGTGCTCCAAAACCAGTTGTGTCAGTTCTTTGGTCTGGGTGAGTCAGTAAATCCACTGGAGTGCAGGACGTGGAAGATATTTCAAACACTACCTCTAGAGTAGTTAAGAATCTTTACAACTACCAGCTGTGCCCTCCAGAGTAGCAATTATAGAGAAGCATACGAGGGGACAGTGACTATTGTCAAGCAAGTGAAAGGACAGTGGCTGATTATTATGATTTTAGCTAAGCCTGTTCCTTCACAGAATTTTGGGGTCCTAACTCTAGTTCTTGCCTTGTACCCTTTCGATTTGTAAGGGTGGTTTCAGTTTCACATTTATCTTATTTTTATAACCTGACATAAGCCACTTCAAGGCAGCAATTTCTTTAGTGTAGTGCACTTTGCCTACCACATTTCCAGGCATACTATAGAGTCTAGTGAGTGTTCTTTGAATTGATTCTCATTATTTCATTCATGCCCATCAACATTCTCTTTGATCTTCATATGGTTCTCAAATACAAAGTAGTGCCAAATTTGTTTGTGAAGGCTTCTTCTTGTACTGGTCTTCCTTTTCTATCCCTATTACTGTTTTATTTTTACCATACCAAAATGAGAATGTGGGCCAAATCCAAAACATTGTCATTACTTGTTAGAGCTAAAAAATCAGAAAAATATACTCTACAAAAATCAATGCCTTGACACAAGAACAGAGTGAATATTTGCAATTCTCAATTCCACTAATGAAGAATAAACATAGTATCTTTAGACTCTAAAAAATGAGCTATCTGTAGTTCATTTACACAGTAGAGTTAATGGGAATGGCAGGAAGGGAGTGGTTTTATTTTACTGTGTTCTTTCCTGAACGGAAAAAGGAACAACGGACCAATTCCAGGTGAGGAGCTCATTGTTTTTTTGTTTTTTTTTTAGAGACAGAGTCTCACTTTATTGTCCTTGGTAGAGTGCTGTGGCATCACAGCTCACAGCAACATCCAGCTCCTGGGCCTAGGCGATTCTCTTGTCTCAGCCACCCAATTAGCTGGAACTACAGGCACCCGCCACAACGCCTGGCTATTTTTTTGTTGCAGTTTTGCCAGGGCCGGGTTTGAACCCACCACCATCGGTATATGGGGCTGGCGCCCTACTCACTGAGGGCGCCAGCCCCATATTAAAATACAATTGAAAAGTTTCCTCTCAAAATAATGTTCAGAAACTATTCAGTTATCTTAAACTAGTGTTTTCAATCTTGGTATCACCTTCCAACACTTTTAAAACAAAGGAGAAATCTAATTTTTTTCCTAATAGATATTGATTCTTTTTTTCTTTTTTGTTTGAGACAAAGTCTCAAGCTGGGTAGAGTGTCATGACATCATAACTCACAGCAACCTCCAACTCTTGGGCTCAAGCTATCCTCTTGCCTCAGCTTTTCTATTTTTAGTAGAGGCAGGGGTCTCACTTTTGATCAGGCTGGTCTCCAACTCCTGAGCTCAAGCAATCCACCCACCTTGGCCTCCCAGAGAGCTAGGATTATAGGCATGAGCCACTGTGCCTAGCCTAGATATTTGTTCCTGTGGACAGTATCTTCTTAATGAATTTAGTCTACATGAATACAATTCATTTTAAAACTAATGTAAGCCAAGTGCAGTAGTGTGCGCCTATTGTCCTACTATTTGGGAGCTGAGGTAGAAGGATCTTTTGGACCCAGGAGTTCTAGGTCAGCCTCACAACATAGCATATTCTGAACTGTTAAATTGGCCAGTCTCCATGGATGTGAAAAAAATTGGAAATTCCCTTGCTTACTTTCTCTCTCAATTTTTCCAATATGTCTTTGTTTATAGCATTATTTTAAATGATATATTTTTTAAAATATTTAAGGAATATAGTAGTTAGGAATAGATAATTTAATCTTAGTTTAAAGCTCTAGGATGCAAAATAAGACAGATTTTTACACAGCCATTACTAGGTCTCCTAGCCAATGAAGTAAACAATGGATATTCACTGTAAATATAGATTTCTAAGATGCCCTGTCCTTAAATTTTTTAAAAGGTGTCCAAGTAGACTTTCATTTTAACTATGCAACTAGTGGAAATTATCAAGACAGGCTCCCAGAAATAAAATATCAAGAAATAACTTAGGGCCAGCACAATGGCTCACAACTGTAATCCTAGTGATACCGGAATTTCGCTCTAGTAGGTTCTTGGTCTTGGTGATTCGAAGAATGAATCTGCAGACCACAGATCAGTGGTAAGACAGGATTTATTTACAGAAAAGAATACAAAAGTGTCAGAGCTCCTGGCAGAGAGAAAACTCGAGTCAGGAGAGAAAAGTGCTCTTTCTTTCCCTCTCTCTTTCTCTCTGTCTCTCCAAAGGCTCTTTGTCTAGGGGTATATATAGTCACATGGGGCCCTCAGTAGTTACATTTAGTAGGGCTTGGTAGTTTAGCATGTCTGAGACATTGTGTCTGGGACATGTCTGGAACAATTTGTCTGGGACATGTCTGGCCCTCAGTAGTTACATTTAGCATGTTTTGGGACATGTCTGGAACAACATGTCTGGGACATGTTTGTCTGGCAAATGAATGGCTACAATACCTTTCATTCCCAGGCCTAGGAAATGGGGACCCTCTGCCCACCCTCCAGCCTGCTGGTTCTGCTGCTTGCTGCCACCACACCAACATCACCAAGGCAGAGGCAGCAGGTCTGCGCCTCCCAGCTCCACAAGCTGGCTGGGATGCCACTTGTCCTGTATCACTAGCACTCTGGAAGACTGAGGTGGGTGGATTGCCTGAGCTCAGCAGTTCCAGACTAGCCCAAGCAAAAATCAAGACCCAATCTCTACTAAAAGTAGAAAATGTAGCAGGCATTGTGGTGGGCGCCTATAGTCCCAGCTACTGGGGAGGCTGAGGCAAGCAGATCACATGAGGCTGAGATCAGAGGATCCCATAAGCCTGAGCTATGACGCCATAGCACTCTATCAGGGCCACAGAGTGAGACGCTGTCTCAAAAAAAAGAAAGAGAAAAAGAAAAGAAAAGAAAAAACTTAACACATTAAGCAGTTTGACATATCACACAGTTAACATACCAAAATACTTAATACTGTGTATTCTGCATACCAAGAATTGCCAAGAATTTTGTAATATAGTAAAGGAACAGATAGCAACATCTTAAATTTTTCTATAGTTTTTTTACTAGTTTGAACTAAATAAAATCTTAGGGTATTTCCATTCAGCTGACTGAATGGACCCCCTGTTGGCCAAAGGAACCCCAGAAATACCCTAAAGTTGAGTTGCTGGCCATGAGAAGGGAGGTTAAACATGCCTCCTCGGACCCGCCTTTCTTCTTCTTCTTTTCTCCTTTTTTTTTTTTTTTTGAGACAAAGTCTCACTTTCTAGCCCTCAATAGAGTTTTAGAGTGTGTGGCATCACAGTCACAGCAACCTCAAACTCTTGGACTCAAGCAATCTTCTTCTCTCAGCCTCCTGAGTAGATGGGACTACAGGCGCTGGCCACAACGCCCAGCTATTTTTAGAGATGAGGTCTTGCTCTGGCTCAGGCTGGTCTGGAACCTGTGAGCTCAGAGCTCAGGCAATCCACTTGCCTTGGCCTCCCAGAGTGCTAGGATTACAGGGTGAGCCACCATGCCTGCCCCCCCCCCTTTCTTCTTAAAGATAACCTTTGTAGCTCATTAACAGGCCTAAGGTTAAACAAGGTAATGCTTAAACCACAACTATAGGTTGTCAATTTACTTAACAGGTCAGAAGGGTCAAGTATATGTCAGTGACTTATCTTTGATTAACAGACTTCCTTATTTTAAAACATTCTAAGCTTTGACAGTTCCATTTCTTCAACCAATTACAAATAAAAGAATCTTTAAATACACCTATAACCTGTAATTCCCCACTTAGAGATGTCCTGCCTTTTCAGGCCACACCAACATAACACCTTCCTATTGATTTAGGATTTTACCTGTAATTCCTTTCATGGAAACATATAAAGCCAAACTGTAACCCACCCTCAGTGAGACCTCTTGCTCAAGGCTTCTTGGGCATGGCTCTTTGGGCCATGGTCACACATACTTGGCTCAGAATAAACCTTCTTAAATTATTTTACAGGGTTTAGGTTCTTTTTCATTTACATTAGCACTAAAGCAATTATACTGAATCATAGAAACTAACTTTGGTTTAGGAAGCCTACTGTTTTTCTCAGCCATGTAATTGTAGCATTTTGGGAGACTGAAGTGGGAGGGTTGTTTGAGCCCAGGAGTTTGAAATTACAGTGAGCTCTGATGATGACATTGCACTCTAGCCCAAAAGACAAAGCCAAGACCCTGTCTCAATGTCTCAAAAAAAGAAAAGAGGAATAGAGTTCCTTACATTTCCAGACCAAAAGTGGAAAATATCAAATGCTATGGTTGTCTCAACTAAGGGAAGTGCAACTAGTAATGGTAAACTTCCAAGCTAGTCATGGCAGTAATCTCAAATTCTATTTGAAACCAATCCTTTAGTTTATTCCAAAACCGTTCTAGTATTATTCACTTTAAACTGACATGAAATCCATTGCTTTAAAAAAAAATGTTATAGTGGCTCTGCGCCTATGGCTCAACGGCCTAAGGCGCCAGCCACGTATACCTGAGCTGGCCAGTTCGAATCCTGCCCGGGACCGCCAAACAACAATGACGGCTGCAACCAAAAAATGGCCGGGCCGTTGTGGCGGGCGCCTGTAGTCCCAGCTACTTGGGAGGCGGAGGCAGGAGACTCGCTTGAGCCCAGGAATTGGAGGTTGCTGTGAGCTGTGTATGCCACAGCACTCTATCTAGGGTGATAGCTTGAGGCTATGTATCAAAAAAAAAAAAAAAAAGTTATAGTACAATCAGTAGAGGAATTAAAAACCATGGTGACAACAGATCTCATGTATGTTGTGCTGGCCAGAGCACTAATTCTCAAAAGATGGAATGAAAATAATACTCTTGCTCTCTCTTCACTTCTCCTCTCCTCCTCCTCTCCCCCCTGTCTCCCCCGCCGTGTGTCTTCTCTCTCTCTCTCTCTCTCTCTCTCTCTCTCTCTCTCTCTCTCTCTCTCTCCCTCCCCCTCCTCCTTAATGCTGCTCTGCAGCTTCCCCACCAATAAAGACCTTTCGTACAAAAAAAAAAAAGAAAATAATACTTTTTTTCAATGATTTACTTTTTATTTTTATTTGTTTATTTATTAATTTATTTTTGAGACAGTCTTACTATCTCGCCCTTGGTAGAGTGCTCTGGCGTCACAGCTCACAGCAACCTCCAACTCTTGGGCTCAAGATATTCTCTTGCCTCAGCCTCCCAAGTAGCTGGGACTACAGGCGCCCACCACAACACCCAGGCAGGGTTCGAACTCACCAGCCCTGGTGTATGCGGCTGGCGCTGTCACCCCTGAGCTACGGGCGCCGAGCCTAAAAATAATATTCTTTTAAATCGTCAGGACTAGAATAATAATTTCACACGTCTTCATGCAAACCTTCTTTATTGTCAAGTATATATATGTTCTTCTCCCGTCCGTAGTTAAATCACTTCCAAATTCCTACACATAATATTTAAGTGAGGGGGGGGGAACTCTAAATGAAATAAAAGCGAAAATTCGGGTAAGCAAGTAATTTAAAAATACACAGATGAACAACTTCACCAATGTGCCTCCATGTTATTCGATATGTCAGAGAAAGGTCAAACACATCCTAGGACACAGAGGTGAAGGAAAAGAACTTATGGTACTGAACACTCGGACAGTGTACAGAAAAGATGTGGAAAAAGAAGGAAAACGTAGTGAGGAAGAGGTAGGGGCGGAGACTACGACAAGGAAGCACGTTGAGCCAACGGGTGGGGGAAGTAGCAGGTGCGCGGAGCGCCCCGCCCCACAGGCCGGGTCCGGGCTCCGTCGACCCCTCCCCTGTCCCCACCTAACTCCGTCAGACCCCTCCCCGTCCTGCTGTGCCCTGTCCCTCCCTGTCCGGGTCCGGGTCCCCTAGACCTCTTACCCCTAGCCCCGGCGGACTCTCCCAGCCTCCCGCTCCGCCCCTCAGGCCCCGCCCCGTCAGGCCCCCTCCCGGCCCCGCCCCGGCCCTGCCTCGCCCCGCCCCGCCCCGCCTTGCCGCCGGCGGCGCCGCATCAGGTGACAGCCCGGAAGCTGCGGAAGCGGATGAGGGAAGAGCGGCGGTGGCCCTGGGGGCTGCGGGGAGCTGCGGGAGCTGCTCTGCCTCCACCACGCTCCCTCTGCGGCCCTCATGCGGCGCCCTCGCTGACACCTGGAGTGCGCCGCCCTCCGCCGTCCGTCAGGCCCGCCGCCCTCGGTGGTTGAAGTCGTCATCGTGCGGGCCCGCGGCGGCCGCCCATGGAGAAGGCCGGGCGGGGCGGCGATGGCGGCCCCCGGGGGCCGGTCCTGCACATCGTGGTGGTCGGCTTTCATCACAAGAAAGGCTGCCAGGTGAGGAAGGGGCGTCCGCCCCGCCCGGCGGCCCATGCTCTCTGCCCGGCTCTGCTCGCTCGCGTCGTGCTGCGTCCTCCCCACAGCGCCCGCGACCCTTCGCCCTGAACTTGACCCCTTCGTACCTCCTCGCAGTCGCCGCACCTGAAGTCCAGCGCCCACAACCCCTTCTTCTGCCTTGGAAAAGTGCTTTATGAATAGCGGAGGAGCTATGTAGTTGTTTGGGCGGGTAGTGGGTTTATATGTTCTCCTTCGGTGACAGGAAGAGGAGGAGGGAACCGAAGATCTATTCCCCATCCGTCGCTGTGTCCGCTTGTAATGGGAGTCTTTAGAAAAATCCAGCGCTTGACCTCCGTTTTCGAGGTAGTGAGCTCATTGGGCTTGCACACAAAAGTAGGTTGAAGCACGTGTGGGCGCTGTGGGAAAATCATCCTTTGTTTATCTGGTGAAAACCTTAGAATCTGTCGCGTTAGGGTTGTCAGTTGACCCTGCCCCGGCTCCCATTGGGCCTTAGTTTTTCTATGTGATCTTGCCCAAATCTTGCTTTTTGGTGAGAGACTAACCTCTCCAGATCAATTGCAGTGAGAGAAAGTGTATTTACCGAGCAACATGGAATTCTTCAACAGCCTCACTTACTCTAATTCAACATCTAAAATGGGACATTTCTAACCTGTGTATTGAAGGCAGGACAACGAAATAGAAACAGGATTATTCAGTGAGAGAGCAAACACTGGAAAGCAGTGATGTCATAATGTGCTAGTGAGCAGTAAATTGATTGTTTTTTAAGGTATTAAAAATGCTGATTGCTAAACACTAGGAAATGAAGCATTTGGTTTCTTGCATTTCACAGAAAATATAACATTTTACAAGACTTATTGGCATACATTAACTTTGGTAAAGGATGATAAAAAGTGATGAAGTGGGCGGCGCCTGTGGCTCGGTGAGTAGGGCGCCGGCCCAATATCCCGAGGGTGGCGGGTTCAAACCCGGTCCCGGCCAAACTGCAACAACAACAACAAAAATAGCCGGGTGTTTTGGTGGGCGCCTATGGTCCCAGTTACTTGGGAGGCTGAGGCAAGGGAATCGCCTAAGCCCAGGAGTTGGAGGTTGCTGTGAGCTGCGTGACGCCATGGCACTCTACCAAGGGCGATAAAGTGAGACTCTGTCTCTACAAAAAAAAAAAAAAAAAGGTGAAGTGAGTGAAAATATGGTTGTGTGTGTTTGTGTTTTAAAGGTTATTTAACTTTAAAATAAGGTATTCCAAGCCAGACACAGTGGCTCACGCTTGTCATCCTACCACTCTGGAAGGCGGAGATGGGAACATGGTTTGAGGTCAGGAGTTTGAGACCAGCCTGAGTGAAACCTTTTGTTACCAAAAAGAGAAAAAAAATTAGTGGAGCGTGATGTTCTGGTAGTCCCAGTTACTCAAGAGGCTGAGGCAGGAGGATTGCTTGAGCCCAGGAGTTTGAGGTTGTGGTGAGCTATGATGCCACTGCACTCTACCCAAGGATGGACTGAGTGAGACTCTGTCTCAAAAGGAAAAAAAATCATATTTCTCTTCCCTCAGGTAAAAATAGTGTAGAAAAACACAAAGGAGGAAGTAATATTATTAATGTGTTACTAAAAGAATTCTCCCCAGCGGCAGTAAAATACAGGTTTCATACATAAAACATGACCATATAAAGAGAATAGGTATTTGAGATTGTGCCATGGCATACAAACAGCATTCATCATCATTAGATTTTTAATGTTTTAAAACATGCTAGTCACTTTATAACTTCCTGTGGCTATGGATGAAGCAATTAAAACTTGCAGAAGGTAAAGTGAGCTTGCTGAGGTAGCACTACAAAACAGTCCTAGAGTTAGGCCTAGAATTGCTTCTGGTGTCATATGTTTTTATTCAGCTTTGGCACTTTGGGAGTCTTTCAGGGTAAAGTCAGAGATGGAAGCCCACTTCAGAACCAAACCTAATGGAGGTTTGGACAAAAAAATAAGAAAGTATCTATTAATGTATTGGTAGAACAGAGAATAAATTCTCTTATTTTTTGCTGTCATCTAAAGTTCAGATTAATTATATTTTTATACTCATATTATTGGTGAAAATATTTATATTTCCTCAAAGGAAAATGATTTACTGTATGAAACCAAATGCAATACTGCTTCAAAAGTAAGGAAAACTGAACAACAAATTGTGTTATGAAAGAGGTACTTTGGGCTGAAGTAGCATGCTGAGTGTTATGGCATTTCTCTCTGCCATCTCTGGCTTTTGGGCTTCCACACTGAGGTCAAGGTGACTGGTACTGTACTGGGAGTCAGAAGATCTGGATGATATTTTACCGTCACAGCCTCTTTGACCTTCAGCAATTCCAAATTGCTAAATTTTTCTTTGCCTCAGTTTCCTCTACCAAATCATAAGAATTTGGGCAGCGCCTGTGGCTCATCCAGTAGGGCGCCGGCCCCATATACCGAAGGTGGCGGGTTCAAACCCGGCTTCGGGGGAACTGCAAAACAGAAAAATAGCCGGGCGTTGTGGCGGGCGCCTGTAGTCCCAGCTACTCGGGAGGCTGAGGCAAGAGAATCGCCTAAGCCCAGGAGTTGGAGGTTGCTGTGAGCTGTGTGACGCCACGGCACTCTACCGAGGGTGATAAAGTAAGACTCTGTCTCTAAAACAAAGAAAAAGAAAAATCATAAGAATTTTAGACATGGCGGGGATCCTTAGAGATCATCCACTCCAACTCCCTAAAATTTCCAGATGAGTTAACTGAAGCCCTGAAATGTTAAGTGACTTTTGTTCATGCCTGGCTGCATAGCTAGTTTGGCACTAACATTGAAACCCAGATGTCCCTAGTCATTGTAACATCTCTGCTTTTTAAAAAATATATAACATATAGTACTTACCATTTTAATCATTTAGAAGTAGGTGATTCAGCGACATTAAATAGATTCACAATGTTATGTGACCATCACCATTATCTATACCCAAACCTTTTTCATCATTCCCAACAAAAATGCTATACCCATTAAATAGTATATTTCTCTTTTCTAAAGGGACTTTGAGGTTGCAGGCTCATAGTAGAAAAAAATACATGATTTTTTTGTTGTTGTTGCTGGTTTTTTAATAATTTGGTGCTTCACAGAGACAATGGACTTTTTTTTCAATAAATATAGTAATTGAAAATGGGTTACTAATAGGAGAAAATGCAAAGTGTTCTATCACAGTGCAATAATGAAAGATAAGAAACTCAGTTTTTTCCATGTGTTCAGAGTGGCTTGTTTTATTATTGCAACTATTTTATGCTACATTTTTTTTGAGACAAGGTCTCACCCTTTTGCCCAGGCTAGAGTGTAGTGGCATCATCATAGCTAACTGCAAACTCAAACTCCTATTGCAACTTTTTAAAATTACACCTATCTTGCACTGTAGCAAAAAGTAAAGCACTAAGAGTATGGTTTTGTAAATCAGACATGAGAATGTACTATAGCTAGTCAAAATGGACAGTGAGTAAAAAGTGATTTTTTAGATTGATCTATTTTGTTTGTTTTTAAGGGACAGGATCTTGCTCTTTTGCCTATTCTGGAGTGCAGTAGTACAATCATAGTTCATGTAACTTCAAACTCCTGGGCGCAAGTGATTCTCCTGACTTAGCCTCCTAAGTAGTTAGGACTATAGGCACACGCTGCCATACCTGGCTAATTTAATTTTTGTAGAGTTAGAGTCTGGCTATGTTGCCCAGGCAGGTCTCAAGCTCATAGCATCAAGCAATACTCTTGCCTTGGTCTCCCAAAGTGCTAGGATTACCGGCATGAGATTCCTCACCCAACCTAGTCATTACTTTGAGGTGTACAGGATTAAAAGTGCATGGCTCATTGAATTATGACTCTGACTTCACATTTTTAAAGGGGGGGGAGTCTCGTATATCTGTAGATCATACAAGTGTCAAGCATTTACAGTTTCAATGGATCTGTTATTATTTGTTAGAGAAAATTTTTAGTTTGTTGGTAATTATTTGTTGATTTCTATTGTTCCTTTATAATGGAGGTTGGTTGGACAGAAGACAGATTTCTGGAGTCTAAGTAGAGTCAAGGTTGGGTAAGTGAATCATCTGAAAACCTTCATTGGAAGGAAGGGTAGTAGCCAAGTTGTGTGGAGGGGTTGCCAATCCACTCAGAAAACACCAAGTGAGTGAAAGAGTCTCTCACACTGGGTTAGTTGATACTGACATATCAATTCAGTCAAAAACAATGAAACTTTTGCTGGAGTTATAATTTGTGTAAGTTCGTGTTTATCTGGCTGGAACAGGATGTTCACTAGATATATGATAATAGTACTGGAAAAGGTGGAAAAATGACTTGTTCAAGTTCATTTTTTTCCATTTTTGGTTACTCTATTTTTTTCCTATTTAATCTTAGTTTTTACAAAATATTAAGAACAATGTTCGTTTTCACCAGGTAGAGAAGAATATTTTAAAAAGCAAATGTACTAAATTTTCAACATGTGTTGTAGTAGTAGTTTTTTTTTGTTTGTTTATTTTTTGAGACAGACTCTCACTTTGTCACCCCTGGCGTACCATGACGCCATAGCTCACAGCAACCTCAGACTCCTGGGCTCAGGCAATTCTCTTGCCTCAGCCTTCCAAGAAACAGAGACTGCAGGCACCTGCCACAACACCAGGATATTTTTTGGCGGGGGGGGAGGGGTGAGGAGGTGTCTTGTTCTAGCTCAAGCTGGCCTCAAACTTGTGAGCTCAGGTGATCTGCCTCAGGTGATCTCCCAGAGTGCTGGGATTACAGGTGTGAACAACCCTTCCCCTGTTCATGTTGTGTTAGTTTTTATAGGATGTTCTTCATTTCTGCAAATCAGTGTTTTCTTAAATGCCCTACATGCTACTTTATTAACCCTTAAAAATCCAAATACATTTCATTTTTGGAAAGAGTATGTGTGTGCACTTCTTAGAATGACTGTTCTAGAGACTTCTGTTCTTTTTAACCAGTATGTCAGGTGTTCAGAGGCTATAATTACAATTATGTAAGATGGATTATATCAGCTACCTCATTTTCCATTTTAAGATTTTACTTCCAGGTGTACAGGATTAAAAGTGCATGGCTCATTGAATCATGACTCTGACTTCACATAGTTTTTACTGTGTGAGGGGACTTAAACTGCTCTTCTAAGTATTCAGAATTGCTGTGGGTCATGTTGATCACCAGTTCTTTCCATGCAGTGAGGTTATTTGTAGCAAAAATTCTCATACTTGGTTATAATTTGCAACTTTTAGATTTGAGCAAGGTGAAGTAAAACCTTTGTTTAAAAGTTGTGCCTTTTGTCAGTCTGCTTGGTTAAGCGTGATAACTTAATCATTTCTTTAACGTGGACCAGAAAGTGAAGGGTGTCTTCTCATAGTGCTTTGTTAAAGACTTAAAAAGTAGGTTTGTAGAAGATGTTTGTTCATCTTGTTTCCCGCACCTTTTCCATGTTTGAAGTCTCAAGATATATTTTAAGTTGGCTGGGTGCCCATAGTTCAATGGTTAAAGCCCCAGCCTGCTGCACTGGGATTGGCAGTTTCGAACCCAGCCTGGGCCTGCTAAATAACAACAAAAGATATATTTTAAATGAATATCTATTAACATTATCATTTGGTCTTTTTTTACTTTCATTTGGGTAATTTGTAGAAGTGAATTCTTGTGTAGATAACATGTTAGCTTCTAACTGTGCTTTTTCCAGTTTATTGATATCCTTAACATTTAGAACATTTTTCTTTTCTTTTTTTTGGAGACAGAGTCTCATTTTGTCACCCTCAGTCGAGTGCCATTGCATCACAGCTCACGGCAACCTCCAGATTCTCTTGCCTCAGCCTCCTGAGTAGCTGGGACTACAGGCTCAGGTTGCAAGCCCAGTTATTTTGTTGCAGTTGTTTGAGCCCGCCACTGTCAGTATATGGGGCCAGCGCCCTACTCACTGAGCCACAGGCACTGCCCAACCTTTAGAACATTTTAAGTGATTTAAAGTATCACCAGAACACTTAAAATAGTTTTGAAATAATTACGCATTTCAAATGTTTTTCCTGAATTTTGTTTTTTTTTTTTTTGCAATATTCAGACTTCCTATTTCTTTTTGAGTCTACTTTAGCTATCTTTTTCTTTTTTTTTTAAATAATTTTATTAAATCATAATTGTGTACATTGGTGCAATCATAGGGCAGAATGTGCTTCATATACAATCAGAAACATTTTGATCATACTGTGAGAGATAGCCCTCGTAGCATTTTCTTAATCACTATATAAAGACATTGATACTCTACATTTAATAAGTTTCACCAGTACCCTACTAAGATGCACCGTAGGTGTGATCCCACCAATTGCCCTCCCTCCACCCATCCTCCCCCTCCCCTCCCCTCCCTTTCCCTTTTTTCTTTTTTTTTTTTTTTTTTTTGTAATTTTATTTATTTGGCAGTTTTTGTCCAGGGCTGGGTTTGAACCCACCACCCTCAGCATATGGGGCTGGCACCCTACTCCTTGAACCACAGGCACCGTCCCCCTTTCCCTTTTTTCATATGAAGGTTTTTTACTCTTATTTCCTCTTTACTTTGCACAATACCTGACCCAGAGTAAGCACTCAGTAAATATTTATGGGAAAAGACATTAATTTTAAGACATGGTAATAAACTCATTCTCTAGAAGAAGAAAATTGAACTCCCAAGAGTTTAAAGGACCTCCCCAAGCTTCCTAACTAGATGTGGCAGAATTGTGCGAAGTTCTAGACAGAAGATAAAATCTGAGCCTCTTTCATCCATCCTGTAGAGAGTTTAGTTTGTGCTCTAATTTCCAGAACTAATCTTGTATAATAAATTGGAATAATATATCACGTATTCTTTTGTAGTTTAAGATTCTTATTCCCAGATCACAGCAATTCCCAGCCAGAGTCACATCCCTTCTATTTTTGTGCCGAAAACCAGTTACTCAGAGACAAGTGTCACGCCTTGTCTCCTCTCTATGGTGGTCCTTGATTATTTCCAACCCAATAAAATAGAATGAGCTTTCCATTTTTAAAGGAAAATGAAAACAAATTATAGAAAGCCTTAACAAGAAGGGAAAGGTGATGGCCTATACCACTTCACTTCCTCAAATGGGTTATTTGATTTTGCTTAATTGTTGGTGAAATTTTCTCAAATTGGCAATTATAATCTGGAGCTGATTGCTTACCCAGGTAATTTACAAATTTCTCATTTGGCAAAAATGCTTTATAACACTTACCGTGGAGTACGGTTTCATCTTCTTTCGGCTGAATTTCATATATATATTTATATTTTTCCTTCATTTGGAGGATGTCATTACCTTCGCCCATAAGAAGTTTAGGTGCTAATTCTGTTAGCAGCTTGTTTCTGATGAAATCAAGTAGTTGTTTGTACAGTTTGTTTTAAATCATTTAGGGCCCCAGTGGAATTGATTAGGTGTTTCCTGAAGCAAACTAAATAATCAGGCTGAGGTAGACATTTATCAGAGTGAGCTGCAGTGTATTAACAGAAAGTTGTGCTGTTTGGTCCTGATGGGAGATTTTAGAAGGTAACTACTCTGCCATCTCCTCTGCCTTCTATCACATATCCAGTCTTCTACTCACACCCCTGTCAGTCTTGTCTGAAATCAAAGTTTAATTATCCTTATTTGCTCTTGTACTGTGCATTAAGATAGAGTTTATCCAGTAGTCCAGCTGCTTTGAAGATAATTAATAGAGAATTCAACCTGCCATAAAAAATCCTTCTGGGTGAGGAGCCAGAGAGTCCGGACAGACACATTCTCCAATGATACCAAATTCTCTACCCCTTGTAAGTCACAGATTTTTCTATCTTACGTCAAATACTATGCACTGGGCTATCAAGTTAGAAGTTTGAATTGTAAAGCATGATTTCTATTATATTTTATTTTTATTTTTATTTATTTTTGAGACAGAATCTTGGTCACCCTTGGTAGACTGCTGTGGCTTCTTAGCTAACAGCAACCTCAAACTCTTGGGTTCAAGTGATCCTCTTTCCTCAGCCTCCCAAGTAGCTGGGACTACAGGTGCCACAATGCTGGCTATTTTTTAGAGACAGGGTATGGCTCTGGTTCAGGCTGGTCTTGAACCTGTGAGCTCAGGCAATCCACCCATCTCAGCCTCCAAATTATGACTTCCATTCTTAATAAGTGCGTACTTTAGGAAAATTATACTATTTCCACTTGGGGGACATTTAAAGTCAGAGCAAAAGTTGGTCCATGACCAATATGAACACAGTTATCAGTGGGCATTTTATTTTTTTATTTTGGCATGAATTTGAGTAGTGGGTGGCATCTTTGCACATAAATGTTGGTGACTACTGCTTTGTTTAATTATTCATTTGCCAAGATTCACGAGTACCTATTCTGAGCCTGGCACCATTCTAACCATGTGAGATGAAGCTGTGTGGATGAGATTGACTAGTTCCTGCCTCCGGAAGCTTGACATCACCAAGAGGTCATATTTCTGTGGTTTCTTTTTGATAGCAGTGAAAGCACCTCTCTCGGATGATTATTAATTTCTCACTAAAGTGGCCAGCTGGCTTTTGATCTGAACCTGAATAGGGAGCAACATAGTCAGGTTCCCTCTCTCTCTCTGTTTATTTTTTTTAGAGACAGAGTCTCACTTTGTCGCCCTTGGTAGAGTGCTGTGTGTCACAGCTCACAGCAACCTCCAACTCCTGGGCTTAGCCAATTCTCTTGCCTCAGTCTCCTGAGTAGCTGGGACTACAAGTACCCACCACAACGCCTGGCTATTTTTTTGTTGCAGTTTGGCCAGGGCTGGGTTCGAACCTGCCACCCTTGGTATATGGGGCTGGTGCCCTACCCACTGAGCCACAGGTGCTGCCCCCATAGTCAGGTTCTCTTTATGGCAGCCCAATAGGATCATCTGTCCTGTCCCTTCCATGCTGTGGCTTGGAGAGAAACTGCCAAGTCCCAAAAGATGCCTGATCTTATAGATGCACGAGCTGCATGGCAACGAGCGTTAATTACCAGCACCTAATTACAGTGCTCATTTTATACAGAGTAAATTTAGTGCCGGACTTGCCAACTTTCTCTCACTTTCTCTGCATACAGCAGCTCATTCCTTCCGCTATATTGCTAATGAAAGAAAGAAGCAAAAGGCAAACCTGATCTTCCTATTGAACTTCAGGTTCTTGAAGTTTCAGGTCTGCTAACATTGCTTACAATAAATGATGCTTTTCTTCTGCTGCTTTTGATTGAAGAACACTAGAAATCAGTCGGGGAGCAGGTGCTGCATTGTGTTAGATTAACACTGATTGAATTCTTACACAGCCAGCTGATTGAAGCACGTGTTCTGCAAGCTTATGATTCTGCAAAGACTAGGATGCAACCAGGAGGGTATTTTGCTCTATCATGTCCCTTAATCAAAACCTTAGAAGCTACCAATACCGTCAACTGGAGCTTAGATTCCTTGGTCCACTCTGTGAAATAGAACCCTATGCTCATAACAAGCACAGAAATGAATTTCTGGAGAAAGAAGCGACTTGGTCTCAGATGCTGTTTGCTTCTCATGCTGAGTAGAGGAACATTTAAATCATGACAGTGATCAGATGTTCATCTGACTTGGTAATGACACTGGGATGGACATGGGCCTTTTATTCTCCATTTAACAGCATTCAATTTGCTAACAAGATGAAAAAAGATGAGTCATCGGCACAAATACTTGAAACTCCCCATGGGAATACACCAGGTGCTGCCACCGGATGGTTCAGGCCAGCCCTGGATATGTAGCTGACACTCAGTAACTGTTATCCTGCAGTTTAAAAAAGCATGTTGTATAAGCTCTGTGACACCTTCAAGGCCATCCTACTGAGAAGGAAATGGACTTAGTTGCCAGGAGAAACAACAGAGATGTAGATGTAACTGCTCATAAGGACTTGGACAATCCCATGGAAACCCACAGACTGTTATTTTTCCATAACGTTAACCTCAGCTTCAACTGGAGAGCAGCCAGTAGGCTCACTAGCAGGGTTCCCTGGGAACCACCACACGAGGAAAGGTCAGGAGGTTTCAGCAGTGAGCGAAAGCCGCTGGAATGTGGAATGTGCGCTGATCCAGTGTCTCACAGTTCACACATTCAGATGCTTTTCATCAAATACATATCGTGTGACACAAAATGATCTTAGCGATAAAGATGAGGCTCTGGGCCTCAGTTTCTTCATACGTAAATGAGGATTATGATCGCACCTGCTTCAGAGGGATGGCACAGACGTGTGTGGGACAATTTCTTTCACCTCCTGAGCCACCTGTGCACCATGAAGATCAATGTGTGATATTATTAGGGCTCTGATGAGAGAATGAACCAACTGAAAGGTTTTGTATGCTTATTCCTCATGTTATCTTTATACAAATGCACTTTCTATATAAAAGTCTCATAATTTTTTGCATTTCCCTTTAAACCACCCATTGCTTTGTAGCTTAGGCATAACGGCACAGTTCCACATCCTGCTGGATAAGGCTGGGAGTAATGCTAGGGGTTATAATCCCAATGTCATGACCTTAGTCTCCCTTTTTTTACCTTATAGCCTAGAATCTACCACTGTGCCTACGCACACCCACACATGAATGAACACACTCACATTCATGTTTAACCGTGCAGTTCACACATAATATTTGAATGTGTGATCAGATAAATGCATGCATAAACCAGTGGAAGAAAAACATGTTTTTTTTCTTTCTTTTTTTTTACACTAACAATTCCACTGCTTTTCCTCTGTCTCAAGCACTGGTATTCAGAGAGAAAGAAAGAAGCCACTCCCTTCATGGAATGAACTCCCTCTCTTAGCTTTTCTCCATGAGTTTTTTTATACTAATGGGCTCTGGGAGATTTCAATGCATTTTCTAAACTTATGGTACTTACCATATCAGCAGCATCAACCTTATCTGGAAACTTGCTAGACATGTGGGTCCTCTGGCCCCCACTTCCGGTCTACTGATCCAGAAACTCTGAAAGTAGACCCAGGACTCTTATTTTATTTTATTATTTTTTTTCTTTTTTTTTTTTTTATTATTAAATCATATCTGTGTACAATAATTCAGTCATGGGGTACAGTGTACGGGCTTCAGATACAATCAAAGATATTTTCATCAACCTGATTGTGATAACTTTCAAGAGACTTTCTCATTACTTTGTGAGAACAATTTTGAT